>JASSUY010040228.1:0-12188 GCA_032466535.1 Forpus xanthops | reverse complement strand
GACTTGTTCCAACAGTTCCATGTCCTTTTTATGTTGAGGACACCAGAACTGCACACAATACTCCAAGTGAGGTCACTTCACTGTAGGTTATCCACACTCCCTCACCCTAGTGACTCTATGCAGGCACCAACCAACACAAGCAAATAAGGAAGTTGATGGAATAAAATCTGTAAAGGGGTTAAACTTACAATATGGACTTTACAACAATATGATAAGGCAACCAGTAATACAGGATTACAGGCAGCAAGTTAAAGACTGCATTTCTTTACATCAGCTATAGCCGCTTAATTTTTTCCTAGTAGCATGTAAAATATGCTCAAAACATCTCACTTAGTATCAAGAGGGAACATGAACTGGTCTGGATGGAAGGTCAGATCTATGAAAACAGAAAAAGGCACGAAGCACTCAGATTTGAAGGATGCATTATTTAGAATATTCTAAGTAGAACAATCCAAATGATTTCAGTATAAGTGCCAAAGGGATCTGGACCAAAATCACACCCATATAAGTATTCAACCTCATGCAGTAGATCTCTGTCCAAGAAACAGGATCAAATATTCACTATTATTTTTCTGTCTGGCTTTAGAAAGGCTTTCTGGAAATGTCAAATCCATCTATTTTACACTTGAGATAAGAAAAAACAATCAGAAAACAGGCAGCACAAAATGTTTCAGGACCCTATTTTAGACTCCTTAATTATAAGGGAAATGTTATCTAAAAGTTTGTCCCAAACTTACCACAATGTAAGATATTGCTGAGGCAGCCAAACAAACAAGTCGGCTATTATATTATTACTGCAGTGGAAGCAGTTGATGTGTCTTGTAAATGCCATGTTGGTGGGATACAACAAGCCAACCCTTCCTCCACATAGCTGTTATATGCACTGTTTCTAATCCACACACAGTCACCATTTATGAATATGCAATATTGATACTGGCAGTGCTAGTCTAAGCATCCCATTCCTAAAGCTGTAGATATTGATTCAAAGACAGGAGCTGCTGTTTTGCTGATGCAGTGACCCAGTTTGTTTCACATAGATTTAAATAGGTTTGGATTTCATAGCCTGATTCATTCATTGTTGCAGCATGGGATCAAAAATGCATAAGCCAACTCATGCACTGATTCTTCAATTTCCTACATCTACCCTGTTGCTTACTCTTAGCCTGAAGTTTTAATCTCCCATTTAAGCAAGGAATGATGTTGAGTGGTCACAAAGATGACTTTGGCCACAGATAGCAAATGCTGATACCATGATCATGAAAATATTTGCTATTATCATAGAACATTTTGACACAGAGCCTCAGAATTTAGAAAGCCACATCCTGCACTCATGGGCTCTTTGGCTGAGATGCAGAATTTGATGGGTGGGGCAGGATCAGCTGGATGCACTATTCACTCATATGGGGAACTAGAGTGATGAATAGGGGCCCAGAACACTATGCAGTAATGGTAGATGTAGACAGAATCATTTAGAGTCTGAGAAGGTCCCAGAGCAACTCATAGAAACTGTGGGGATAGAATTCTTCCTCCGCAAGGAAGTTAAGCAGAAAACAAACGTATAAGGTATTATTCCAAACAGAGCATTTAAGTATTTTTCACTATTATGCCACTTCCACCTACTGCTCACCTGTGTAAGGGTTCAAGGAAAGGCCCTGAGATGAAGGCATGCAAAAGTGTTGGAAAACATTTAGGTATCCCAAACTGGCATAAAAGCATACAGTGTAAGAAGAGAGCCTTCAGAGTGCAACCCAGCTTTCTTGACACGAAAAATCTGTTAAATATATCAAACTTGTACCTCGGTTAATTTGCAAGGTGGGATATAAAAGGTTAATTCTCACAGCTTCCAAGCAGGGAGCATAATAAAGGAAATAACTGGTGAATTTAGCAAGCTGGAGTTTCTGTATCCTTCACTCTAGACATCAAACGACTCTACCATGTTGCGTCAAGCAAAAAGAAACAGGAAGAGAGAGATCACACAGCTTGAGTTCCTTGGCTCCAGTAAGGCCAAAGCACTGCTGCTGAGGAGGATGGAAATCCTATATTGTTCCTCTGGGGCAGGAAGTACCTGTAAACATCTCAGAAATACTCTGCTTTAGCATACTGTAAACAAGAATACATCATATCCACTGCTTCAGACCATGTAGGGGAAAGAAATGGACAACCTTGGACTCAACCTAGAAGAGGAGATGGCAGCGGAACTGAGTCAGAGCTTAAAAAAAAACAAGATTAAAAAGAACTTTTGGGAAGGGACAGGAACTGAGGTTTTAAGTGGGGCAATTCCTAAGGAAGGAAGGACACCTACAACCTATTCCAATAATATTTTGCATTTATGTAACTGCAATGGCTGCCATCCAATGACCTGAAAATACTGTAAAGCTTCCAGTTAACCAGATTTCAAATTCTGGTGTGATTATAAACCATGACTCTTCATTCTACAAATGCACCAGTTCAAGCACTGAAAGCCACATGGTTTGGTCTGGTCAAAATGCCTGACCTAGAGCCAGTTTTATACTTCCATCCTCAGACCAATGATCATCAACTAAAGATCTCCAGTCACTATAAAAATACATTCTCAAACAAGAATCAGCTGCTGTGCAGTTGAGTACATGAAGCTGACATCCCTAGCCATACCTACCCAAATTGAAATTACATGTATGGACATTTGAACTGTCTATAGCCACATTTCTCATGTGAAGACACATAGAACACATATGACTATCCTAAAAAGTTTGTTTTCAAAAACTTGAGTCCAAAGCCCATATGTTTAGATCCACTTGTCTCTTCACTGCAGGAAGATCCTGGAAAGGGAAAGTCCAATCCAATTCTGTTTCTCAGTCCTGCTACTGTTCTAAACCAGTCATTATATGATTAAATTTGAAATTGATTTTATACTATACCTCTCAAAGCACCAAGGACCTGAGCTGTCTGTGGGTTGGCCACCATTTGTATGAGAGGGACTCAACAAACCTAATGCCTGGAACCCCTTGTGAGAAAGCAAGTGACAATGAAGTGGAATAATTGAGGGCAAACTTCCAAATGTCTTGTTCTCTGGCTGAACTCTGCACCCTTAACACAGAGCATTCAGTGTAATACCTGCTCTCAGAATGGCCTTGGGAAGCCAATTTAATCGTCTTCGATTTCCACTTTTGTAAGACAAGAATTATTCCTGCTCTGAAGAGCAAGATGGGATTTAATGAATGACCAAACAGCACTCTTCTGTCTAGCAGCATTGCAGTTTCTGTACCCTGTATTTTCTCAGCACAGATACCCACATAGTCACATTGCTGCTCTTTGACACTCTATACAGCCCACTGCCAAAAATATCTTTGTGTATTTGTTAGAAAAAACTCCCCACATCATAATCTGCTCCTAATTTGTAAGGACTGGAATATAAACTAAGCATATTTCCAATTCTACATAGCAGTGTGCCAAGTATAAAGCTCAAAGATCTTGATAACACTGAATGACAACAGAGCTGTAACGGAGTTGTAAGGATTACAGGAAGGAAGGAAGATAAGTTTGGTTACAGTCATATTTTGGGGATGGTCCAGTTAACTGCTAGACAACGGTGATAGATATATGAGGACCTAGAGACAGAGCAATCAAGGCACTGATTACAGAAGTCTAGAGCATAAAGATTATAACACCTGCAACACTACTTTACAAATAAGCCCAAACTGGGACAACCTCCACATGCAAACTGAATCAAGATTTTTATTCATAAATCTTTTAGTGTATAATGGCATATATATTAATATAAGTTTTAAAATAGTGATATCCATATATCTAGAAACTGCTCTGTTCAGATAGATATCACTCCCAGTTACAGTTTTTAAGTTAAACTTAAGCAAGACTAATAGACATTTGCAAAACCACTGCTGTTGGTTTACAGCATGAGAGGAAAGAATAAGTGTTGATGCCAACAGACTGAGAGCTGTTTCCTTTATTGAATGGTGTTCTCCAGAAGCAGGAAATACAGTGCTATTATTGCCCTAATAATTAATTATCTCTGTACTTTTGTGGAAAAGGATAAGCCTCTCTAATGCACTGAAAAAAAACCTGCCTGAAACCCATTAATGGAAACCCCCAGGAAACCTGACTAAAGGCAGAGCAATACACTTAAAATGTTCTACCAATAAGCCAATGATACCTGCAGGCTTATTCAGGCTTAGATTCAGTGGAGATGAGAAATCTATTTTTTTCACTCCAAATTCAGAGTAAATTACAAGTATCTGAAGAAGGTTCAAATAGGATATCTGAAATAACTAAAGGCTTATTTTTGCTGCAAATATACCAAAGTAACAGCACCCAGAGGTGTGCAGCCCTATGTACAAACATACATGACTAAGTACTATCTTTATCTTTTACAAGTACTACCCATGTCCCTAGGGTATCAGACATAACATCCTATTAGTCCTGTGGTGCAGTGGGATGATCTGAGCTGAGACTTTTTTATCTCCAGTGACTGAGGGAAGATTAGTCCTCCTTTACAGTTCTAATGGTGGGACTATGGAAAGACAATGGAGCACTAATGGTGCTTTTGCTTACACCACTGCCATGGACTGGAGACCAAAGGAACAGCAGAACCTAGGTTACAGCCCCTCCTGCCCCAAGCTATGCCAACACAGCACCAGGACTGATATTGGGAGTGCATGAGAAGGCTGAGAAAAACACTCAAGCAATATCTTGATCTGACTACACCGAATTCAAGAGCAGATTCTGACAGTGTAGCCTATTTCAATCCCTGCCTACATACCATAACCCACATTATATCAAATATATTGATGGGACAATGAACTACAGTCCTTAGAAAAGAAAACCAAGCTAGTATTCAATCAGAGACACGTGACATACTAATGGATAAATGCAGATTAATTGAAACCATTGCTTGAAGCAAGGAGCTCAGAAGGTAAGATCGTAAAAAAGGTTGAAAACTACTTGTGCTGATTAGGCAAAGAGCTTAAAAAATGTTACATGTATTGAACATTCTGTTCTTTGGATAAATCATCTGATAGACACTTCAGAAAAGTTATCTGAGCTCAGCAGACAGAAAATTGGCATGGAGACCATGCCAACAGAGATCTGCCACCCTTCAGAATATGAAAGAATAATATTCTGTTTGTAATCTGCTGCACAAGAAGAAATTGAAACATATCTCAAAGTAAGAAAACAGTTAGAAGATACCAAGTTTTTCATGTTCTTATATGACTCTGATGCAGCAAATCTGCATCAAATGGCCTATAAAATGTAGTGGGGGGAGATTCCTTCCAAAAGAATTAGCTACGTAAGCAGATGAAGTCTAATACAATGAGGAAAGGAAAAAAAAAATCCAACTTTTATAGTTGGGTATTTTATTATATATTTAGCTGACTGCATACATAAAAAAAGAATCATATAAAAGAGGAATTATGGTTCCATTTATATTCACATGTTCCTCATAACTCAGCTGTTAGAAAAATCATCTACCATGCCTATTATGTCAGGCAAATCATTACGTATCTGTGCCTGCCCATTGGACATGCACTGATATAAGACCTTAAAGTTTCCTACCATGCCTGTGGATGCCTATTCCCAGATCTATAGCAAGACATTTAAAGAGCTTTATCATCACATAACTATGCCTAATACAGATCATCAGTGAAAGAGCGCTTTGTGTCCATGCATACACCTGAAAAGGGCATCCTGCATGACTGTGTTGGAACTGTGCTTGGTGAACACTCATAAGGCTTCAGAGGAAAGCTGCACTCTAACCCCAAAATATTAGGAAATGAGATCCACCCACAAATAAATTCCACCAAAAGTACTGAGAAACAAATCCATCTCGATAATCCTATTTGAAGTCCATAAATTCCTTTATGTTCTCTAAAGGAGATGCGAGCTTCCAGAAGGTACTAAATTTGCCACCAAAGTGCTAGTTCTTTTCAGCCAACAGCTGGATTTATCAGTTGTTATCCTGGACGTATTTTAGCCAAAGTTGTCAGATGTAAACATAGGACTTTGTTGGACACCATTCTGTGGGTAAACCACACCTCTCATATCATGGCAAGTGTTAATAAAAGCCTGACCTAGTTGAAATGGTCTGAAACAGAGGTGACTGAGGGAGACATTCAGGTCCTATCTCTCTTCATCATTGAGGAAAAAGGGATGAAAGATCAAAGAGGAAGGAGAGGGGCTTGTCTCCCTGCCAATGCATTTTGGCAGCTCTATAAAGTTGGGATGCCCAGACACCATATAACTGCTCTTTAATTACTCTGCATGCTATCCAGCCCAAACTGCCTTTGCAAGCGTCTGGGGATTAGCAGTATTTGCAATTGTTACTAAGCTGCTCAGAAACTCTCTCTCAACTTTCTTTGGTCAGAAAATTGGGGTTTCAAACTTATTTTTTTCCTTCTTTCTTTTCTTAAGCATTGCAGGAGGAGCCGGATTTCCTCCAAAGAAATCATTAATCTCTTATTTGAAAGTGTTTGCTATTGTTAGCTTCTCTTCTTGCTTAAAGTGGGTTTGCCTCTAAACTCTGGATTTTGGCACTTCTTACCTACAGACGCATTTAGCTGCTCCAAAGTGAAGAGACAGCTTTGGGTTTTGGCTTTCCAACTAAAAATGTTCTTTTAATTTACTCTAATACAGAAATTACAATATTTTCTGAGCAGCTCAGCAATAATGCAGTGGTCTTTTGAAGCTGCCTGGCGCAACTGGAAACCTACCTTAGAAAAATCAAGTTACAGTTCAAAGCCAAGCTCTACTGAAGAAACTCGTGCTCTGGTCTGTAAATAGCAGCATATATTTCTAAACCAGCTTTATATGAGAAATTGCACACTCACATATGTACGGACACATTGGTGAACTCCAAAGAATGGCTTTTCATGGACACAAGCAGGCACTGGCTTCCCATCTGCTCAGCCAGAACTGCCACCCGTGCCAACCGCGTGTGGTTCAGCTGCATCACACAAGTAGTGCCTCTTAGAGCTGTGCAAGGAAGACTGGGTTTTGCCTAAATCTGCAGTAGCTCTTTCACCGACACTTCCTTTAGTCTACACATGAAAGCAGATTCATACAAGCTTTGTTTATGCTCTTTTTACACTTGTCCCTGGACCTCCCAGCATGATTTAGGTGCAGAACAAATGACATAACCTGAAAACACAGCCCTTGGTAGTCATCTTCATACAGCAGTGCTGTTGGAGACTTGAGCATCTCCAAATGTAAAATGTGGAAAGACAAATCGCTTATAAGGACCCAGCTCCTCACTGCAGTTTCTTTTGCTTTTGTTGCAGTGAATAATATTCACAACTGCAGAAAGTCACAGGACACCTCCACATGATGCAGAGCATTTCTTATTATGAATAACTTCACTGAAACCAGTGGGATGGCTCATGTGAATGGTGATAGGGTAAGAATACTGGATTACAACCCACAGCCCCACTGGACTGCCAGCGGGCAAATACAAAAGTTGAACAGAATTAGCAAAGACTGGTTCCAGCCTTCCCCAGCAATAATTGCACCTCCTGACTTGATGATAAATCCTGAAGGCTCAGTAAAAGGCATGCATCACTACTGAGAAAATGAACAGGCTCACCTTAGAATCACATGTTACTTCATACCAGTTGAAGTTGTTGTAGGAAGGTTATGGGTAGTGTCAGCTCTATACCATTACAGGCAAAGCATGTCTTTATGTTTTTTATTCCAAATCCCTTTACAGTGTTCTAAGACATTGGACCTACAGCTCATTTTTTTCCCCCATGTTAAGTCCAAGACAACATCAACATTCCTATGTATTCATTTATTCCTATGGGATGCTGATATCTGATCTCTTTGGGTATTCCTCTCTGCAGTCCAAACCCACAAAAACAGTTTGGCAGTTAAAATTAATGACTGTATTTTTGATTTGGCAAGGTACTTAAACACATGCTTGCCTTTAAGCACATGAGTACCCCATTAATGCAATAGTTACTCATTGCTTGAAATTAAGCAACTGCCAGCCTAAGACTTACATGCTTTTGTGTAACATTTTACACACGTTCAGTAATTACTTAATAAGCCTTTTTTCATGACTTGGGCAAAGCTGGCCTGAAGCTCTGCTTGTCCACTGTAAAAGGCTTGTGTATTTATTTCCACTAATTCTTAGATTTGTACCAGTATGTAGTGATATACACAACTTGAATCTACATGTGAATTGTCTATTTTCCATGGTAAATACAACCTGCAAGACTAACAGTTAAACATTCCCTTCAGAAAATAAACCAGGCTTACTTCAGGCTAGATCCCAGAATCTACAACAACACAGAAACATAGAATCATAGAATAGTTAGGGTTGGAAAGGACCTTATGATCATCCCATTCCAACCCCCCCTGCCATGGGCAGGGACACCTCACACTAAACCATGCCACTCAAGGCTCTCTCCAACCTGGCCTTGAACACTGCCAGTGATGGAGATTCACAACTTCCCTGGGCAATGCATCCCAGTGCCTCACCACCCTTACACTAAAGAATTTCTTCCTCATATCCAATCTAAACTTCCCCTCTTTAAGTCTGAACCCATTACCCCTTGTCCTTTCACTACAGTCCCTACTGAAGAGTCCCTCCCCAGCATCCCTATAGCCCCCCTTCAGGTACTGGAGGGCCACTTTGAGGACTCCACGCAGTTTCTCTTCCTCTCCAGCTTCGAGGCAAAGCAGCTACAAAAGCCTAAGGAGAGATTTCAGATGTCCCTCATCCAAGAGGAAAGTGCAGAAGGGCTGTGTAAATGCCAGTAGTTATGGTATCTCATTGGCCTGTTCTTGGAGACTGTTTCCAGTCAATATATTGAGCAGCTTTCTAACTAATCAGAACAAGATGACTACAGTCTTGATGCTATCTTGATGAAGGCAGTATGAAGTGAAGGAGGTTACATCAGTCTTTCTGTAATGTACTTAGGGCCTTATTATTTCCATAAGCTAGATAAAAGTGTCATGTTTTATAGTGCTGTATGTAACGCTGGTAAACATCAGTTTGATGCTATGGAGATGCAATTAGCTTCTATGCAAATGAAAGAGCTGTTCTTCATTTGTTTTTTTCAGTGAGGAAAAAAGCTGCTGGTGAAGTTACAACTGTGTGGGTGTTAACAAAAAGCAACAACAAACTCCGAGAGAGTGGGAGTTTTAAGCTGAAAAGACTCATTTTGAGGAAAAGATAATGGCTAATGACAATGTATGCTCTGTACATGTGCTATTCAAATGACAAGAAACCTGCTTGGCAAGGAAGTCTAACATCTCTCAAACCCTTCAGTACTGTATCCATAGGCATTTCTAGGAAGTTGTGTAGTCTGTCCAAATTCCAAGAGTTAAGAAGGAAAAGTTTCTAAGAAGTCAGAAGACCGGGGGAAAATCTCACATTTAATTTACACACTACACACTGTTTGGTAAATAGCAGCTATTGTTTAGAGTAGAATGCAGTCACCATTCATTATATTTTGACTCTACATTCTTCATTGGGAATTCAGGAAGTGGTTCAGACTAAAATATTCCCTTATGTTATTTGACCTGTAAAAACTTGGAGACAGGCCAGATTCTGCAGTTCTTAAACAGACAACACTCCCATTGACTCTGGGACTGGGCCTTTACAGTGGACTGGCCTACACCACTGTGCTACTCAACTCAGTGCAGTTACTCCTTTGGTGCATGGGGTGGTAGCCACCAGAAACTGAAACAAGACCATTTGATTGTTGGCACTTTATCTGCCTAAAGAAACAGCATGCATTTTCCAAGCACAGCTTGTACAAAACAATACCTTAGAAACAGAAATGGGTATTGTAGGATCCCATGGAATTATTTTATTACTTTTCCTTCCTGTTGCTTTTTTGATACAAAGGCATTATCCAGCTGAACTTAATGGGTAGCTCAATGTGTCTCTTGATAGGACACATTCAGAACAAGCTTCCCAGAGTTCACTCATGTTGCTCTAAGGTAGGAATCCAAAGACCCTGTGGCCTGGGTTTTAACATCTGGTATTTTTAGGCCCTAAAATATTTGAAAATCAAGGCAAACTCCCAGAGTTAAGGAGACAGTTCTACTTATGATTTCACTTTGTCCTTCAGACTCCATTTTCAATTCTTGGTAAATCTAAGAGAACTTAGTTTAAAACTCTGTAAGATTTGGGGGAAAACTGGAAAAACACTAACATCAGCATTGCTCTGGAGTCATATTCCAGCTGTCATCATTCCATAGCTCAACCTTGCTTTGAAAACACTATTTGACGCAGAGAGGGTTAAAAGTACATAGGATTGTGCCACAGGATCCAAAGGAGCATTCCTGTTGGCCACCCTTTCAAACTCACCTTTATTACTCTCCTTAATTTCCTCAATTAAGAGTGATGCTGCACTTCTCAGTAGACTACAAGATAGCTACAATAGCTGTCTTTCACTAACTATCTTTATTGTGTATGCTTCTCCATCTGCACACCCTAGCGCACATCAAAATATGGTCCAGAGATACTACACTCCAGGATATGCTTTCATCAATGACCTCCACAGCATGTACTATGTATCCTATGAATACAATTAAATATCAGTTTACACAGTCTGCAAGATGGAACTTAAGTAGCTTATAAATATGGATTTCATGATAAGTGAAGGTAATGGTGTCCCTAGAACATTTGCCTTTGCAAAACATCCTTTTGCAGGTAGGAACAAACAACTGGTAGGTGCTTGGTTCCAAGCAGCACCTGATATTTTTAGGGCATCACACTTAAACATTAGTGTTCAGTATTTATCTTTTAGAATTTAATCTATCAGATAGGCGATGCTTAGTTTGGCATAGGCAGTAAGATTACTCAGTGTTAGCTCACTGGTTACTCATACTTTTAAGACATTCTTCTTTTTTTAGACTTTTTTCAGATAGTAAGTTAATGTGCAAAGGTTTCTTCACCATTATACTGCACAATGGAGCCAGGTAAGGGACGGACTTCCAGTCTTTGTGTAGCCTTTTTCCTTGGCAACTGCTCTCACTTGTGTCAAGAACATTCTTTGTCTCTTGTCCAGGAGGAGGTTTGCCTTATAACACCCTGTGACTCAGAGCACATTCCCTTGTGGAAATGGAAAGGAAAATGGAGTTCTCCTCCTTGGTAAGAGCAGCAAGTTTGGCAGGAGGCAGGTTAGATTCTCCCTTCCCCCTCTTATTCTTAATATTAAAGTTTTGAATGATCTTGTGGAATTCTGTAAATATTTTATTGCATATTTTATAGGTGGAGCATTTTACATCTAGCAGTCTTTCTGGAAGTGGAGACATTTAGTTCAGTTTCTCTTGCCCCATGCTTCAGCTCTAACTGCTTCCATCTGTCTAAACCTATGTGCAGTTCACTAATTGTCGACCCCTTAGGTAGGCCTTGCTGTTTCTATGGGTTTATTGTTAATCATTAGATTCAAGAAAAACAAACTTCAACATTACCAATAAGGGCTTCTAAGAACGAAGAGAAAAATTCCTCATGTATTAATTGCTCTTACTATTTGGAAAGAAATACTCCTTTGGCAATTTAGTAGGGAAGTGCATATTGAAAGGACTGGTTAAAAGAAACATGTATCAAAAGAACACCCAGACAAATTGGATTTAACTATTACTGCTGAAAAAAAAATCTATAAAAGATTATCTTTTCAGCAAAATAATGTTAAAAAAATTGTCTGAAAATACTCTTTACACGCAAGTTCCCTTCATATTCATCTGAATCCATTTCTCATGTCCATACATGCAGAGAATTAAGCATATCTTTTCAGTAAAAGCCTATTTTCTAGCTTACCTAGAAAATCTGACTCTACATAGGGCAAAGACAAGAAATCTAGTGTCTTGTATATTGTGTCAGCAACTAGGAAAAAGCTTAACACAATTCATAAAATAAAGGATATTAAATATATATATAGTATGTGCGACTTGTTTTTCTTCAAGATGCTTTATAACTATCATTACTGCTGCACTGCTAGGCATCGGATATTTTTAATTCCCCCCACCTGAGATAGAATCATAGAATAGTTAGGGTTGGAAAGGACCTCAAGATCATCCAGGTCCAGCCCCCTTGCCATGAGCAGGGACATCTCCCACTAGACCATGCCACCCAAGGCTATGTCCAACCCGGCCTTGAACACCACCAGCGATGAAGCATTCACAACTTCCCTGGGCAACCCATTCCAGTGCCTCATCACCCTTACAGGAAAGAATTTCTTCCT
>JASSUY010040223.1:0-13954 GCA_032466535.1 Forpus xanthops | reverse complement strand
AAAAGTCTGATCCAGTCTCTTCCTGAATTGAACCCCATGGCTAAGGTAACAAGGTAAGAGGTAATGGTAGCTAGAAGATGATAATCCCCTTTGCTGGATGCATCAATACAGCAGACTGAAAGCAGAGAAGGCAATCCTACCTTACTACACACAAGAAAGCTCATCATGCAAATCTGCTACTAACGTTAACAGTATATTCATCTCTCTGCTTAAGGGCCATCAGTGAAGGAACCAAGGCTTGAAAAACAAATGTAGGAAAGCCTGTAGAAGTCTGCTTGTGGAGCGTTTCAACAAAAACATTTGCTTTAGGGAAGATAAAAAGGGTATTTTGGGTTCTCTATGCTCTATGTGCCCATGATACAGACTTCATAAGTAGTTTTACAAAATAAGAGGTATGAGTTTTGTAATGTCAAACCTCATCACATAAATTTCACTTGCTCAACAAAAGAAGTTCACAAAACCGATCTGCAAAAATATGCTTAATATATAAGAAATCTTTAACATGTATCTTGCAGAGTAATAGCCTTAAAAGTATCTTGTGCTAATGAAAGATTGGTTTTAATGTATACACCATCCAACGTATGAGTACAAGCACCAATGAGTCTTTTCTTTGGAGATGCAGCTGACACTATGTGAAAAGTAGGCAGGCTCTAACCCAGAGTATTAGTGCAACTCACCATAATAGTTCAGCAGTTCTTCAAAAGTAAAGATGCTCAAGTTGTACATTTACACTGTTTAAGATTAGGCCTTTATTTCCAACATTAGAAAGGCTGGAAATACTCAACTTTATTTTCCTTAATAAATTAAGATGACAAGAAATGTGTTGAAGTAGTTATTGGCTCAACTGGTGAGAGATGTGCATACATTTACAAGGGAATTTGATGAGCCACTGACTTGACAGGCACCTCTTTGGTCTTCTGACTGGTTGTGTTGGTTATGTGCCCCTGAGGAGACATAGCACAGCTGTACTGAAAGATGGGGCTACTTATCATGCACCTTAAAACCTTTCTTCCTTTAATCACCATGCTCTGGGACTGTCTGACTGTGTTTTGGTATATTCTTTTGAAGGTGCATCCACTAGTTCAACCCGTGGGAAAACTGAGCTTGGTCTCCTTTTAAGAATGGAGGTATGGGGCTTAGCTCAAGCCTGGACCAGAGCTGCACAGAGTCATTGTGCTATGAGGGGCAGAGGGCTGTGCACTGCTGGGAGAAGAGGCACCAAGTGCCCCCCTAAGCTTAGACACTGCTGCTGTGGCCAAGCTGTATCCTGCACCAGTGCAATCTTGCTCACTGTAACAAGCTCTGTGCTTTCTAGATGTACGCTCAAAGTCAGTAGCAAAGATGTAATGGAGCTGGACAACAAAGGCCCTTAGGATCAAACTTGAGACACCAAATTTCTTGCTAAATTCTGCTGTAGCCCATCTCTTACTGGATACAGGCTATAACCTCAATAAACTATTCTGGTACCTTTTTAAATTCAGTGAGGTCAAAGATGATCATGTTTTTCTTTCTTTTCCTATTTTCTGTCTTTTCCTTCTCTTTTAGACTTTCTCAAGATTCTCTTGAAAAGCTTTTCAAGGGCAAGTGAAAGTAGACTAAAATTATGCTTTGAATAGAATGACATGAATCATGCACACAGCTATTCAGATGAAATTTTAGTTGTATAGGCAATTCTTTCCAGTCATGCCATCTTCAACTCAAGAGCCAAATGAGAAAATATTTGTGCATCCTGTGTTCTTGATACATAAAGGAATGTCACTGCTGATGTGAAATGGGATTAAAATACAGTTTCAATTTATTTTATATGGTCTGCTTTCTTTACAGAAATCGTTTAGCTTTCTCAGACATTACTGTGTGCATTATGGAAAGTGAAGGCAAAACCCTACAATATATCTCTTTACAGAAATAATCATCTACAAAGCCCATTCCATCCAGAAAATGTATCAGCAATCCATGTATGCTAAGTGCTTCAGAAGCCCAGCCATGTACAACTGATAGCAGCTGAAAACATTTCCACATACCCTGCTGCCAGTCTAGAGTTAATGCGTCAATTGTGTGCTATAGAGTTTAGTTTCAAGGGGCCTATTATTACTTCGTAATAAAAACATTTCTGGACAGGATAATGGAAGACAAAATTCAGCTCAAGATTGCCTTGATATATTGTGTGTATAAAAAAGTAAGTCTAATCAGGTTGATCACTTCTTTTCAACATGAATTGTTTAGAAAAGGGAAGAAATGTTTTGCTGGGCAAGGCGAAACAGGCTGCATTTTAAAAGATATTTTTCCAGCTTTCATTCAGCAGCATGGAATGTTGAAAAATAAAATGTGATTTCTTAAAGGAAAAGTTAATATGTGTTATATTCACTACTTTTAGAAATGCTCAGATAGTTCAGAATATTTGTAACCATCAATGAACTCCATGCCTGTGCTTCCCAGCTGTACTTCAATACAACCAGCTGCATTTTATAGTGTGAATTAGATTTGAGTCTGTCTCATTTTCAGCCATGTGCTAAATTGTGGTCTGCAGACTGAAACTAATCCACAAATATTTATTTTGAAAATGAAATTCACACACTGAAACCTAAAGGTTGAAAACATACACCACAAAATATCAAAACACCTAGAATGCATGTGTTTAGTTGAAACACCTCTGACAAAAGCTGTGAGCTTAGACACAGGGTCTTCAGTATATACAATTCACACTGCACTTTAATATGTATGATCTGTTTTACCACATCTTAGTTATACTTGAATTTTTAAAAATGTTTTCAGACTTTAGCTTGTGGATGAAATATGAATGACAGCAGGAATGCAAAACCTTTTTTTTAATTCACATTTCCTTTGAAGAGTAGCAAGGTCACTGAAATAGAATTTAAGATAAAGGGATAATTAACATCGGACTGTGAATTGCTGTTTGTTCATGGAGGTACGCTGACTGAGACACTTACAGGGTTTCTAGTAAGTGCTGGATGCTAAAGGTTGGTAAAGATCCTTTTCTCATTTAACACCTTTGTTGCTGGTCTCCCTCAAACAAGATGCTTTTCTGCTCTTTTGATGCCTGCATGTCAAAGAGGTGGCCTAGGGATAGATTTCACTTCTAAGTACTAATCAAAGTTATGCTTATTTGCTTTATGTAAATAGTGTTTCATGCTTCCACCATGTAAGTCCTTGAAAACAATTTTTGGTTATGTGAAATTTTACAAACATAGGCTCTATGTCACTATTTTGCTCATCCAGTCATTGCAGAAGACCTATGCAAATGCCATGCTTAGAGTACTCTGTACAGCAAGTAGCATACCAATAGTGACTTTCATAAGTTCTCTCTCATGTCCTTAATGTTATCAGGTTTAGAAAACAGCTTTATTTGATGTTTAAATGTTAGTAAGACCAAAGGAAATCAAAAGATGGAATTTAAAAAAGTAAGATCTAAACTCTGCAGATTGCTGCTCCCCCTGCTCTGGGTATTTTATTAATACAATGATGCCAACTAAGAATCATAGACTCACAGAATCATAGAATGGTTTGGATTGGAAAGGACCTTAAGATAATCTAGTTCCAACCCCCCTGCCATGGACAGGGACAACATGCACTAAACCATGTCACCCAAGACTTCTTTCAACCTGGCCTTGAACACTGCCAGTGATGGAGCATAAACCCCTTCCTTGAGCGGCCCATTCCACTGCCTCACCACCCTCACAGTAAAGAACTTCTTCCTTATATCTAACCTGAACTTCCCCTGTTTAAGCTTAAACACATTACCTCTTTTCCTATTGCTAGAGTCCCTGATGAAAGTCAGTCTTCAGCATCCTTGTAGGTCCCCTTCAGATCCTGGAAGGCTGCTATGAGGTCTCCACACAACCTTCTCTTCTGCAGGCTGAACAGACCCAACTTTCTCATCCTGTCTTCATACGGGAGGTGCTCCAGCCCCTTGAAAACACTCATGGCCCTCCTCTGGACTTGTTCCAGCAGCTTCATGTCTTTCTTATTTTGAGGACACCAGAGCTGTACACAGTGCACCAAGTGAGGTCTTACGAGAGCAGAGTAGAGGGGCAGGACTACTTCCTTTGACCTGCTGATCACGCTTCTTTTGGTGAAGCCCAGGATAAAGTTGGCTTCCTGGGCTGTGAGAGCACAATGAAGCCAGCTCATCTTCATTTTCTCATCAACCAACACCCCCAGCAGGGCTGCTCTGAATCTCTTCTCTTCCCAACCTGTAGCTGTGTCTGGGACTGCTCCCATCCAACTGTAGGACCTTGCACTTGGCTTGGTTGAAATTTATGATGTTGTAATTGGCCACCTCTGAAGTGTGTCAAGTTTACTCTGGATGGCATCCCTTCCCTCCAGTGTTATCAACTGAACCACACAGCTTGATGTCGCTGGCAAACTTGCTGAGGGTGCACTCAATCCCACTGTCCATGTGGCTAACAAAGAAGTTGAACAGGATCGATCCCAACACTCATCCCTGAAGGGTGCTACTCGTTACCCGTCCCCACTTAGACATTGAGCCGTTGCCCATATCTCTTGGGTTGTGACATCCACCAGCCAAAAGTCACTGCATCAAGGAATCACAGAAGTAATTGTGCAGGGTGTTGCAATGTTGAACACTATTTCTTGAAAGTCAGCAGTGTTTGGAGATGAAAGTATAGATGAAACAGTAGTGATCGGCATGGCAGGGACACAATCATCCTGATTATTTCACCAAGTGTCCTCACTAAGAGGATGTCATCTGCTCCTTTCTTAGGTACTCCTTCCATGTCTCAGAGCACAGCCTGGAAAAGCTGGGTGGCATTGGTAGAAAAGTGATGGCTGGTGTAGCCTGCTGCAAGGAGACAAGAGCCAGCCCAAGCAGGGATTGCAGAAAATATGGCTTATGGGTGACCCAAAGAGGCAAGAATAGCTTAGGCTGATGTGTGGGAGGAAGAAAAGCTGCAGCAGATATATAGTCGGTGAGAAAAATGGGCAGATAAGAAGGAAAGGCTGAGAATGATTGTGGAAGGTGTGTTGTGACATTTGTCAAGGACTGAGAGAAAGATCTGCCAGGGCTGAGCCAGAAAAAAAATAGTTTGGACATCATTTCTTAAGAGCAGCAGAAGAAAAATGTTTTCATATAATAATACAATCATGTATAAAAAAAATTCAAGCCAAATTGTAGGTCTAATTATTTTGAATCAAATTTCTTTCAGGTCAGACTTACTTCATATTACAATATTCAACTCTCTCCATATGAAGCTGGCTGAATTTGAGTATGTTTCTGCGCTGAAATGGAACAATGATTAGGAAAAGGAAAGGTGTCTGTAGTGGAAGGATTATTGCAGTTGGTAAGTTGTATGGTGGAAAGACTTGTGGAGCATTTGTTAATGGTCTTCATGTGCCATTAGAATGTCATTTGCCATTTATAACCCATATGACAGTCCCACATTTAAAAAAGTTTCAGAAGTCAATACTGAGCCCCACTCTTTTGCACTATGGAATGTTCTCTTAATTGTGTGACCAGCACTCCAGTTACAAAATATATAACACCTGTACAGAGGGAACAGGTTTGGGAACATTTTTATTTTTTTCTCTTTTGGGGCATAAGAGGAGTCATTTATACTGGGATGTCTGTGGAAGTGACAGCAGAGAATGACATGATTATTTGTTATAGCCAGTATCCTAGCATACAGAAGTAATTCTATTATTTCTCTGTCAATTAGCAGCTTTTGTTTGGATTTGAATCCCAGTGAATTTTTAAAATGTATAAATTTGTTATGGAGCTTTAATATTGACTTGTGCTGCTAAGTATTCCCAGAAATGCGCTCAAATGGCATTGTGTTTGTTATGCTCCTGGGTTCAGTTGTTGGAGGTTTTTAAGGAGAAGAAAAAAACCTGTTATTTCCCACCCACCTCTTTTGTGATTAGAATTTTTATTATTCAGGCTCACACTGACCACACAGTAAATAATGTTCAGTTGCCTTTGATCACAAATAAGAAAATTTTTATCTGGCAATTATGTATTTTACTGGCACTGTTGTAAAATGCAAGAAAAGCTCTTGCTAATTCTCTAATGCTTTGGAATCCGACAAAATCTAAGATTCTTCACCATGTTCATAAGATTTAAATATTGCAGTATTGGACAGAGAGGAGGAGTGGCTTACTGGGAAAAATTAATGTTTTCAGGAAGGAGCAATTGTATTTATTTTTTCTGTAACTGGGAACAAGGAATGTGAAGCAGCTTTTAAGGGGTGGGGAAACCATGACTGTAGTTTGGAATCACAAGTCAAAAGAAAACATTCTAGAAAAAATCTTTGATATTTTGAAAAGTTATTTTTATTGCTCAGATATTATAATATCTAAATACATTCAAAGATCCCCAGGGACCTCCATTCAAATATCTAAAGAAGGATTTTCTGGACTTTACTGTGAATATCCAACACATTTTGAGCTTCAGTGGCATTTTAAACTAGATGGGTCATAGAAAGTTCTGCGGGAAAAATCCATCACTTTTTGTCCAGCTGTTTTCTTTTGGAGACAGCCTCTCAAAAGATCTAATAATGTCCTCTTTTCCTAACCACTGGTACAGCATTCTTAGGTGAATTTCAGTAATAGAGGCATGAAAAATATCAATACGTCTATTTTTCATTCATGCTGGGAATAATCATCATCGGGAAAAGATGACCAAAGATTCCTGTGATGATGAGTTCAGCTTTCATAAATAAAAAGTACAAGCCTTCTGAAAAAGGAAATATTCTCCTAGTTTCTCTGTTTCCTATAGGAATTGGTACTGTAAATTTGCCCCAGGCACCAAAACAGGCAGTTCAATAACTAATCTAAGGAGAAGAGCAATGTGTACGTGGTTTCGCATTTCATGCCAAAATCCTTTCCAAATTAGAACAAAAAAATTGTGGGGGATCAGAACTTATGAGGCAAAGAACAAAACCTCAACTCAATACTTCATCTAGAACAATTATATGCACCTGAGGAAAAAAAAAAAAATGCTTAAAAAACCTCTCAGCAATCAGTAGAACAAATTAAAACAAAGTCTGCCGTCACTGCCATTGGCATTAGAGACACTTTATAGGCCAGTCAAGTTTGCTGTTTTGATGTTGTTACCCATGTAAAGAAGTTCTCTTAATGATAATTACTGAGAAAGGGAGGTCTGAAGTGCTTAATACTTTCAGATTCCCATATAATAAAAAAGGGTATAATTGCTTGTATTTTCATTGTTCTACTCAAACAAAGGTAGCATGTTTATTTATTTGAATATTTAAGCGTTTGCTGAAATACTCCTGCTCCCATTTCTGAAAGATTCTGAAAGAATTGTGTAAACCCAAAGCAGGAGTAAAGCTAATTTGAAAGCTGGGAAGAGGCTCATAAGTGATTCCTGTCAGTGCCAGAGATCACATGTAAATTATGACAAATTCTTCTTGCAAGAAGCTGTGGTCTTGATTTTCTCATCAGTAAAGTGGGATACTGAAAAGAGTATGATTCCCCAATACTTAAGAAGGTGTTTTTAAGATTGTTTGCAGTGGCTGTGAATATGAATCACTGCATTTTTATTAAGGTATAGATCACTTGACTAACATTATTTTCTTCTAATACACTGTGAGACTGGATTTTTTGGTACCTAGTAGCCTGTGAATTCACATCCTCTGTAACAAATACTCATGTTCATTTTTAGTTGCTATGCTTAGAATTGCTGTGTTTGTATGTATGAAAACCTAAAAAGCAGTTGCCAGATACCTGCTTATTTCAAAGTATAAAACCTCAGCATTTCACCTAGATCATCAGCAGGGTCTCTAACAGCCTATGCAGAAAGTCATAAGTCTGGGAGAAGAAAATTAAACTGCCACTGTACTTGCCTCACCAAGTGCTTGTGGACACACCAGGAAGAGATGCAACATGCAGAGGCAGGGCTTCTTGCTCCCATTAAGCATTTCAAACATCTGTCCCCAGTGCTGAAAGATCTGTGCTGGCATCTGTTGAATAGCAGATTATTTGCAGGGTTGTACGTCATGGGTTTAGCTCATCCTAATTTTGATAATCTCTTTTATTCTCTGTATGCCTGCCATGATCTGAGATCTGCTGACACAAGATTTCTGTGGTTTGTAACTTCCATCTCAAGACAAGGAATGTGGCTTTAGGGCTTGTACTGCTTTATGCTCTCCTTTTTTGATGTTCATTCCCAACTGATTAGGTTAAAGCTTGACAGTTGTTTGCTATTCAAGTACTTCTTTCACTCAAAGGTTTATTGTCACTGCTTACTCTACAGTGAATGGAAACAAGTCTCCAATTCTCGTCAGGGGACAGTGACCTAGGAATACCTAACTTCTAATCAGAGCTGCCACAAATACTAACTATGGTTTGAGTATGGAAGGTCATGTCTTTACATGAATTCTACAAATTTCTTTCCTTCTTAGCAAAATAGGCATTGAATTTCATGAGCATTTCAAAGAACTGATTTATCATTTTGCATATAAAATGTTTTTTTTTCATCTACTGGGCAATAAAAGTCACTTCTGTGTTAAGATATCACCAGACGTCTGAGGGAGTACCTGAGCTAAAAATCTGCATGCTTGTAAAGTGATTTGGTTGTTCTCCTTAGATGGAGTGCCCTGAGATGTATGAAGACATGGTTTTTAATAAATGCTACTATCTTTATAACCCTGCTTCAAGTCTTTGTATGTTCTTATCTGGTTTTGTAATCTTACCGCATTCTTAGGCAGCTCTTTTGTCAGAAGCTTGGTAATCCTGAGAAAAAGGCTTGCTTATAAACAGAAATTTTAGTTGTCCCCTGGACCAGTCTGCAGCCTTTTCATGTGGCTTCTGGGTAATTTCCAAAGTCTGGCCTATTTAAGGAGGGGACATAAGGCTTTATAGTGTACATTCATGGACAAAAAAAAAGTGTCACTGGGAGACTGGGGTCAGAACACATTTCCTTACACTCAGGTTACAGAGGCACCAATTGCAGTTATCTTGCAGGGTTCAGCATGCAGGGGACACAGACCCATGACTGTGACTCCTAGGCATCAGAGTAATCATAGAATCCTAGAATAGTTAAGGTTGGAAAGGACCTTAAAATCATATAGTTCCAAGCCCCCTGCCATGGGCACAGACACCTCCCACTAAACCATGCCACCCAAGGCTTTGTCCAACCTGGCCTTGAGCACTGCCACAGTTGGAGCATTCATAACTTCCCTGGCAACCCATTCCAGTGCCTCACCACCCACACAGTAAAGAATTTCTTCCTCAGATCCAATCTAAACTTCCCCTGTTTGAACCCATTACCCCTTGTCCTCTCATTACAGTCCCTCATGAAGACACCCTCTCCAGCATCCCTATAGGCCCTCTTCAGATACTGGAAGGCTGCTATGAGGTCTCCATGCAACCTTCTCTTCTCCAGGCTGAGCAGCCCCAACTCTCTCATCCTATCATCATATGGGAGTAAAAAGCAATGGGAAGTATGCAGGATAAGTGTGACTATTAGAACTGTCTGAACACCACAAATACAAGAAATTCAGTTTGACTCTTTAGATGTCCCAAGGCAATGTGGTAGGATTGTGATCTGCCTGAAGCACTGGTGCACTGCAATGTGTTTAAAGATTTACTGTTCCAAAGCCTACAAAGACCTTCACATCTTGCAGTTACCCTGTAACTGCTGTAAGAAAAGCTAAGTCAAAATAATACAAAATAATTTCTGTGACAGAATCCAAATGTAGGTCATGAGATGCCAATGGTTGCAGAAGTGAGCAGCAATGAAAAAATAATAAAATCTACCTACCTATTGATTAGATCCAAAAGTTTCTTTTACTTGATATTGTCCAGCCAAGAGCTGGTTATGGTACTTCACACCTGTGTGAATTAGCCTGACGTTTTGAGGTCAGCCATTACATATCTATTTTCCATTTACAGATGGTAGAAGGGATTTGGGAAGTCATGCTTTTTGGTCATCATCCAAACCGTGCCTGTTAACAGTGCCCTAGTGCTAAATCAAGTAAAAGTTTCAGACTTCCAGACTATTTTATGTCCCTTCCAGGAAAAAGTTAATGACTCTCCTCATAGATAGGTGTGGTAATCACCTGCCCAGACAGTAAACAGAGTTAGCTAACAGCTACTCTGGTGCTGGGCTAATGGTTAACGTAAGGTAAGGCATAAAACATTTTTCTTTGGGTGTGGTAGAGCTTAAATGCCAGAATAAAGCATTTTATATATCAGATTTACCACTTCCTAAATGTGCTTTTACTATCAAGTGATCTCAATAACTGAGTGTGATGAGTATAATATATCATGTGGTCTCACACTGTAATAACCAGCACTGACTGTAAGAGTGAACCAAATTTTTCCTATCTACTTCAAATATCTTTTGAAGGATACTATGACAATACTTAACTTGGCTTAGAGTCTGCCATTCCTGGCCAAAAAGAATTCAAATGTACAATTGTTCTGTTTATGTCTTTGTTATGGTGAGAATGTTGTCTCCTATAAATTTAAAACAAGTACGGGAGATGAGAGAAATGCAGCAAAGATGAAAAAGATCAGCTGGGAGGTGGCACGAAGCATAAATGCAGAGGAATTAAATAAAATTTGAAAGCTGGACTTCAGTGTAAGTAAGCAATTTGAAGGAAGAGAGAGCAGAATGAACATGAATTAGAACAGACATGGTTTTAAACAGCTGCAAAAGAAAGACCCATGAACAAGGGATATGAGAACCTGAAATAAGATTGAAGAAAAAATCAGTCCAGTAGGTAAAGATGAGAATAAAAAAGGAGGTAGAAGAAAATGAGGATAATGCCCTGAAAAGAAGATGAGAAGAACGTCAGCTTTGAGTTTATGTTATTCTAATACATTTATGCAGAATGTTGAGTGTTTTTAGAAGTTCCAGACATTAAGGTCAAAGGAGGAACTGAGAAACATGTGTAAACTCACATGAAAACTCACATAGGCTCTCAACAAGCCTGTGATTTCCATCTGCTGTTGCAGGTAAGGGTTTGCCTACAGAAAGCAAAGTGAAGATCCTGAAGGTAAGTACAGCAAGTCCTAAGAAAATCAGATGAGAGAGCAAATTAAGGTCCTCCTTGAGAGAATTTTAATAACTCAAACTCTACTCTCTGTCATCAAGGTAGGAATTGTCATGTCTTTTCAGCAGGGGAGACATGAACACAGCAGCACGGAGAGGAGCCAGTTCTGCTGAGAGATGAAGTGATGTAGCTGAAGCAGTGGGAGAAATCTGCTTGTTCTTTCAACTTGTGGGGCATTCTGAGCTGCCTTTTTTTACAGCCATCAGAGAGACACCCTTCATTCTCCCAGGATCCTGGGTCTTTAGTAGTTCATCCAGTGCTCAGAGAGCGACCACCTGGGACCTAGCTTTTTGCTCTAACCATTGATCTTCAGTGGCCACCCTGGCATTCACCTAAAGGAACCAGATTTTAATGAATTCAGTGTTCATGACTTTTCTCACTCCATACGACTCACTAGGCTGTGAAATACTTAGTGGGAGCTAGTCTTTTCCATTCAGCAAATATTGATTTTTTTTTCACCTATTGTTTCTTCCTGAGCCCATACCACCAGAGCCTAAATTTTCACAGAGCCCCAGAAGCTGCCTTGTGGAAGAAATCAAGGATGCTATGGAAATGAGCCTCATACAGGTATTGCAACAGGATAGTGATGCTCTCCATTTTGCAGTTAATAAAGCTATTCATAGGACTTCCCATAGCTAGAAAATACAGGAATTGTAAGAAATACAGCAAGCAAAAGAGGTTAGACTAGGATCCTAGGCCCAGCCAAGGCAGCTTTGCTCTATATTTGTGGCTGTGGTTTGGACAAAGGCATTGCAGGGCTGCTGCATATCATGGATGTGTGCACGTGTCTAGAGGATTTCAAGGTAGAGGTTAGATGGGGAACCTCAAAGGCCTTGATATTGGATTAGGTTCAGCTAAAGATATATCATATTCTGGGTTTAAATACCCTGCTAAAGTAATTAAAGTAAGCAAACATTTTCTAAAGCTAAAATTAACTTCAGTCTGCCTTGCACTTGTCTAGTGGCTGGGAAGTGTCAAATCATCCTCTGAGACCAAAATGTAACAATCAGCCTCTATTTTTACTGTTCATTCCATACCACAAACTATTTAGAAACAAAAGGTGAAAATGGCATTAGAAACTAAAATCCAAAGTTGGTAGTTTAGTTTAAGAAGAGAAACAGTGGGGGTGATTTTATGTAAGCCGGCTTGCCTTCCCCAACATAGCTCCATCAAAGTGCTTTATTATATTATCACTCATGCTTTTGTACTGTTTTCTAATATTGTACTGTCTTGTCTGAATCACTTTGAAAACTAAGGCTGCCTCCCTATGAGACAAATCCAGGCCTCATTAAAATTCATAAACAGGCAGCCAAAAGCTTTGAGCGCTTTTCCATTGATGCTGAGAAATGGAAGTGTCCTTATTTATCCTGATAGCATATTATTTCAAAGGGTGTCCACATCCATAGGGAACTGCATTTTGATTGATAACATTTAGGGCTTGCTATGAAAGAAACTGATTCTCATTAGGGAGTTCTGTGACACAAACTTGTCAATGGTATCTCACATCAGCACCATTTCAGTGTTAAATTGCATTCTTTTTCTACAAAAAAACCCATTCACATTAGCATTAATTGCAAACCTATGCTGATGCATAACAAAGGTCTGATCTTTTCAGGTAGCATATATATACCTGGGACTTCGCTGTATATTGTCACTGCTGATTTCATGATCTTTCTCTCATTCTGGGGGAGTAGTGGGAGATGGAGAGAAATAATTACTTGTCTCTGCTATTGAGTCCAGCTGAGCTCATGTTACACAATTTAATACCAGTTGTGAAGTATATTCAGGCACTGCATTGTTTTGGTTTGTCATTCTGCCAAATATGCACTGGGAAAAACAATTCTTCTACAAAATCCTTCTCAAACTCAATTAGAAAAAAGAAAAAACATGTGCTTTAGTCGAAGATGAAAATGTAAATACTTTGACACAATATAATCTCAAAAATAGAAGAATTTAAATGTATTAATTGGCAGCCACACC
Organism: Forpus xanthops; assembly: GCA_032466535.1. Lineage (NCBI taxonomy): Eukaryota > Metazoa > Chordata > Aves > Psittaciformes > Psittacidae > Forpus > Forpus xanthops. The sequence goes on along the minus strand of JASSUY010040223.1, from coordinate 920 downwards.
AATGATAATCAATCAATAAGCCTTTGCAGGGCTTGAATATAGAAAACTTTTAAACTTTAGAAGATAAAATCAACTGGGATAACATTTGCTTTGAAGTGCGTATAAATATCTGTCAAATATACTGTTCATAAAGACTCCATATGGGCAAAGCTAGAATTACAGAATCACTATATGAAACATTAGTAATTGATCAGTTGGCCTTCATTTTAGTGTCTTTGTAATTATCACACCACTGTGACATATAATATAGATATCAATATAACCTCCAAATTAAGAACTGACATTTATCTGTAGCTTAAGGTTGTTCTGGAACTAGTGTCTTGGAACTAAAATAATTCTTGTTTTTAAGCTCAGTTCATCACCGAGAGAGTTCTGATTGTACTTCCAACAGGAGGTTTTTTTCGGCTATCCACTCAAGCTACTGCAGGTTCTGGTGAGAACTGGCATATCTGCACTTATCTACAGCAGTGGGAAATCTTTCTAGACAGATAAAGAAGGCAAAAATTGTAAATCAGTTAGTCTACTGAGATGGCCACTTTTTGGGTAATACAGTTTACATGATAGAAATGTAATTATATATGTTAACTTATGTTTTCAGCAGCATAATTCCAAAACCACAAGCCTGCTACTCTAGCGCTTTGGATCTCTGGGATCTGCCCTGGCCTTCCATGGTGTTTTGTAGACAAGCAAAATGTTTCTTGGACATGCTCCTTTCTTGAAATCTAAGGGGTAACAAACCAAATCTTGCAAGCAACAGCATTTACAAACACTGTTGCTGATGTTCATAGAAAATGTGGTTACTGCCATTCAGAAAATGCAGAGTATATTGGGGGATATCAGATTAGAAGAGACTACTCATAGGATTAAGATAGTTTTTTTGAGTTTTACCTTTTATAGTAAGACTCAAAGCAACCCCATTT
>JASSUY010040217.1:5133-17422 GCA_032466535.1 Forpus xanthops | reverse complement strand
TTTTTTAATTTCAAAATAAATGCTTCTTTGAAGTCTTTCCATTCTGAGCTTTAGAAGGTTAGCTTAGTGGTAGCCTGGGTTTTAAATGTGTTTTTCAGTGAAATATTCATGTAATTCAAAACGTTTCAAAAAAGCAGTATTGAGTGTTTAAAATCCTGGTGTGATACATGCGTAGCACAGAGTAGTAACAATAGGCTAACAAAAATGCAGCCTATTTGCAAAGGTGAAAAAAAAACCATCACAATTTAGAAGAAAATTTTTGTGACTTCTTGTCACTTTCTTCTCTTTTTCCTCTCATTTCTTGCCTAGAGTCACAGCAGGAAAGCATCTGTTCTCAGATGGGGCAGAAATTTGGCCTATAGTACATGTATGCAAAAGCCACTCATGTAGGGTTTGGTATTCCCTGGTGAAATACTTTGCTTGAACGGAAACTCAGACTGTTTACAGTCAACATGAGGTAGATACCTGTGTGGTGTTTTGAGGTAAAATGCAAATTCCTAAAAGAATTATTGTTCAGCCCCTTGGAGGGATTATTGTACCCTATTACCCGAGTAACACTGGTTACCGCTTCTCTGTGTGGTCAGGAGGAAAACGGAAGTAAGAGGACATGACATTTTTTTTACTTTATCTGTGTTTATGAGTAAACTTCAGCTCTTACCTATTGTTTAGTTCTTCAGCCTACCGCGAGCTACCATTATAGCTATTATAAGTTAGCAACTGAACATTTTCATTTCTCTATCTGAATCATAGGTTTGGTTAATCCATGACGGTTTTTCTCTGCAGTAAAGGAGATTAAGAAATGCCTTATTGCTGAGAAAGGAGGGGTTCAGTGTTGAAATAAAGAAGCAAAATGTTGAGACATGTCATTTATCCAAGCTGAATAAAATTTCCCACTTCTATTTATGTTAGTTCACTGATGATTTGTGCTATTAAAATAAAGTCATTTATTATACATATGTTCAACACTCAAGTAGGGCCAGCAGGTAGTGTGATAGTCTCCTCTCTGTTCTCCTGCTAATGAAAGAAGAGGCTAATGAACAAGCTAGATATTTTCAAATTTGGTAAGAACACAGACCAGCAATCCTAGAAAAGACATGTAGGGGAAAAAGGCTGTGGGTAGGACAATATCAGATACAGATACAGAAGTACTAAACTGTGCTATAGTCTCAGATGTGTTGCTAGTTACAATGTTCCTTCATTTGCTGGTTGTTCCCTTTCTCTTTCCCTTTTCCTTTTCCTTTTCCTTTTCCTTTTCCTTTTCCTTTTCCTTTTCCTTTTCCTTTTCTTTTCCCTTTTCCTTTTCCTTTTTTTCCTTTTCCTCTTCCATTTCCGTTTCCGTTTCCGTTTCCTTTCTGTTTTCCTGTTTCTTTTCCCTATCCTTTCACTTTCTCTTTCATTTTCTGTTTCTTTTCCTCATGAATAAAATCCTAAAATGGTAAATGAAAGGCTGTCATTTCTTCCCTGTCATTTTTGCTTTTAAAGTATGCACGGGCACAGGATAATATATATGTCAGTGAGGAGACCACGATCACTGCTAGAATCCTATGTCAGCTTCTTCTTCGTCTTCAGGTATTCTGCAAGGGAGTGAATAATTCTTGCTAGTGCTGTGATGAATATACTAAAAATGCACACAAGTGGATACGGCTTTCCCAAGAATAAACAGGACCAAAGTTTTTAAGTGAAAATTAGCTGTGTCCTAAAATATGTTCTCCTACTTCATTAAGTCTCAGGTTTTACGCAGGTCTCATTGGGAGACATTCTTTACAGTCTGTTGTGGATGAAAATGGATGATCATAACTAATGATCCCTTCTGGTCCTAAAAATCTATGAATTTACAATTATACACTAAGGTTGGGTACACCTGAATAGATCCTTTAAAACATGATCCAGGTCCCAAGGAGCCTCAGTAATTGCTAAATACTTTATTGTGCTTTTGGGTTTTACTCTTTCTTCCTTGTAATTGTTTCTTAGAATTCTGACAAAAAAAAAAAATCATTTCATTCCCTGCTGTTTATTTCCTTTTTGGTTTGGCAGGCATTCAGGATTTTCTACCATTTGTTTGCATACAAGTATGCAGAGTTGCAAGCACCCACACAAACAACTTGTCACTTGAAATGGTAGAATGAGATTACCATAATTAATGTAGTTGCTCTTAATGCAATTGTAGATGCGTAGATTGCTAAAGGGAAGTGCTAAATGCAAGAATCAAGTATCCTTTGCAGCCAGAATCAGATTTTTACTTTTGTTCCTTTTCCTTACAGAGAACATATGGATGGCAATCGAATTAGTCTCCCTGACACAGCTAAGTGTCAGTCAATCACAGGGCGTTTGCCCTTCCATTACTGCTAGGTTAGGAGCATGGTGATTATCCTGGTGCCATTCCCATATGTTCTGAGTAGCTGGAGGCATAGAAATATTCTCAACTGGATGGGTGTTTGATGCAGAATTGGTGCAAAGCTTTTAGTCTGTTTTATGCTCAGCTGCAGCATCTTGCAGCTGCATATTACTCTGTGAGCTTCAAAGAGTAATAGGTAGGATTTTACTCTGTGCATTCAAAATGACATGAAAATGTAGGGGTTTTTTTCCTTCTTACATTCCAGTACTTTGGTTCTTACAGTGGCAGTGTACTCATTTGCTTTAATATGAGCTGTGATTCTATTTGGACTACAGATGCGGTCCATTAGTTTTTTAGCGTTCATGCTTTCCTGTGGACAAATATTTAATTCAATTGCATTGCTTTTCAGTCTTCTTTTTGTTTTGTGTGTATTTACTATGAAAATATGAAACACTAAAAGCACCACTAAAAATCATGTTGTGTAATGCAGGGCACAAAGAGCAAAGTTACTCCTTCCCCCCTCACCTCCACTTTGGCTGCATTTGGAAGAAATATTGCCATTTAGAAATCAGACCATGGAGTGACTCTTCATAGCTGCATATAAAGGCAGTGGTGATGATGCTCTCCTGAACACTGTAATAAATCTCTTTTCTGTTTACAGTTCTTAAGTGACTGATTTTAGATCCTTTAAGAGTATATTCAGAGTCCAAGGCTATCCTCAATTCCTACTTAGCCCATTCTGTTTCTTTGATGTTAGTGGCATAATTGAATGACTCATTTAGATGTTAATCAGATGCTATTAGCTTGTCCTTCTAGTGGAACCCCTTCCAAAAGAAATGTTAAGCTGTGGAATTTTTCTGTGGTTGAAGATTTCATGTTTATTGTGATGAGAAAAGTTGTGTTCTTGGTGCTTCATCTTCACTGTTAGAAGGAATCAAATGCATCTCTAAATTAGCTATAATTCACAGAAGTTTATGTAACTCTTTCATAGGTTTTATAGCTTGTGCTGAGGAATAAAGTAATATATAATTTATAATATACATGCATACACATATTATTATTATATATATTATCAAAATAATTCTGACAGCTAGCAGGGAAACTCAACATATGGGGCTGTATTTCTCAATATTTTGTATAGAATTTCCTGCTGTCACAATATTTGGCATCAATAAGAATGTTCTCAGCAAGACTCAGGTAGAATGTGGTAGCAAACTGCCTCTTGACTCCAGTGGAGGTCTCTCCACATTGGGGGGTCAGAACTAGAGGCAGATGTACTCAAGAGAGCATCCAGTCATAATTTACAGCACCCTTCTCTCTAGCTGGCACTGAATTGTTCTCATATAATGTTTTGGGTTTGATCTGCTCTGTTTATCGATGAAGCACATTTTTTTGGGAGAAATACCTTGAGGGTGGCATTGTTTGTTACAACTCTCTTAATATCTCTATTTGTTTTTGTTTTTCATTTGATGCATTAGCTGCAGAAATAATAAAAGTGAAACCCTAGCTCTTTATATATACTACAGCAGCTTCTAGGAAGCACTTATAGACATGACTGTAATGCAAATAAAATGGTAAGGATAATGTTATGGGAAGGCATGCTAGCTGCTTTCTGAGCAGTGCCAAAAGATACCAGCTAAGAGTCCCCAGCTACTTTTGCCTGAGCAAGTTTATATTTGTTATAAAGCACTTATATCGACTAAGTAACAGAAGTGTACCTCAGTAAGACATTTATCTGGACTGTATCACTGTATCATAGTCTTAGTTGCTTCTGAATGACACAGCTTTACACCAGCAGAAAAGTTAGACAAGAACTCTAGATCTCTGAAATACTCATATAAGTAGGAAAACCAAGCTCACTTGGCTTATTATTTTATTACAAATTCAGGCCAGATATTAACCAAGGTTCACATTGGTTCTTGACATCTTCTAGTGAAACTATGAGGGTTTTGCATTGAAAAGGGAGATAGTCTGCTCTGTATTTCATTTTTTTCCAATCATACATTCAGGGATTAGCTGCACATGTGATATTTTAAATTTTATTTTGCCACAGGGAGAAGATAGCTTTTTATATGAATCAAGATGAGTAAAATATCCTTAAGCCCACACAGTATACAGTTGATCACTTATAAAGGTATATTTGTGGTTTTTTTTATGTACATTTCAGCTGTTAATTATGGATTAAAAGTTAGTATCTCCTACAAGAAAAAGTATTGATTTAACAAAGAACAAAAATGAAGTAAACATGCCAATTTTATTTTCAAATGAAGGTATTAAAGATTCTGATGATTTTTCAAAGTCTTAAAAATGTAATTTCATATAACAGAATAAGTGTGTCATAGCTCACTCGTTGATGAATGCTTCCTGTCTGTCAAGTATGTTTTGCCTTTTAGTATCAACTTTTCTATTGCTTTCTCAATTGGGTGAATAGTTCCTTAAAAATTTTGCAGTCTCCCTTATTCATTCAACTCTGAATGAAGGGATTAATGTGTCAACGCTACTTATGTAAGTGCAAGGAAGACAGGGCTTGTATGACCTCTTTTTTCTTTATACTGTAGAAGATGACTGTAATGCTTTCAATATATTTTAACGTGTGTATTCTTAACTACTGCTTGCAATCAAGTGACTTCTCTGCGAAGAAAAAACAGTAAAAATTCGAGGATAGATTTTTAATAACAGGATAATTCTAGTTATACTAATGCACATAACCAAACCTTGACAGTGTGCTCTAAGTGTAAAATGCTGATAGACCTGTGGGTAGCTGATGTGCTTGTGCCCTTTTAACTGTGCTTCTGTCAAGCAGCATAGGTGGGCTGGGGTGTGGGACTTGGATAGTCAGCTGAGCATCTGGCACATTATAGGTCAGTGTATGTTAGATGTCTGCCTTTTACATTTTATTTCCCCTCCAAAGCATAAGGAGACCAAATAGCACAACCACTTAGATATGTCAATGTAATGTAGTGCTGTACCCCACAATAACAGCCTGAATGAACTCACTGGATGTCAGGAAGCTGCAGCCTTGTTTTACTGTGGTGCCCTGCCTTGGCACGTAGAGCCTATCCCTGGGATCAGCCCCTTAGCCCCTGTAAACCCCAGCTAATGCAGCTGGCCTGCTGCCAAAATCCAGCATCCTTACAGCTAACATTAGTAACCTTGCTTGGCTCTGCAATTTGTTATATAGACATATTCCAACTGAGAAACCATAATGTACTCCTCATCTAGCTCTCTATTAGAAAGCAAGATCTCTTGTTCTGCATACTACCATTTTTGGAAATGTCTGAGACACAATGGTATCTATGATTGCTTGTATTTTTCATACGTTTATTTTCAGAAAATCTCAGGAGTCCTAGTTAGCCAAGACCCTCAACTCTGATATAAATTATAAACCCAAGTGAAGTGGTGACAAAAGAGTGTGGAGAGCAAATCCTACTCTGTACTGATGTATTTATGATTATTTAAGTTTTAATACACAGAATATGACTGTGATTTTTAAAATCAAAGTATTTGACCTTCTGGTTATGTTGCTGACATGAAATATAGCTCACTAGAAAAAAATAATATTAATTAACTGTAGAAACAGCTGCTGATTTTGCCAGAAAAAATGCTGTTCTAAAATGTCCCCTTAAAAGCTCTCTTTCCTAACTCACAGAATGCAAAAAGCAGGGAAGGTGAGGCAAGAGCATGAGAAAAGGGAGAAACAAGGGAAGGAATGACCTTTGAGCTTAGTATCTATAGGTTCACAATTTTTCTTAAAAAAAATTGCATTTGCTATACACACATAGCACTGATAAAAATGGCTGTTAGACTACCTGGTACTGACTGGGTTAGGAGCAGACCTGAGATATCTTTGGCCAATGGGGAGAAAGAACAGCATGAACACATATCTATGACCTGTGCATTTCTTTGGGTGGCAGGAGAAGGTTCAGCAGTCAATAAGTAAGAAAAGAGTCAATATAAAAAAATACTTGTAGGAATCACACCAAATGACAAGAGCAGTTGCTATAGACACACAGAGCTGCTGTTTCTACTTGCTGTTTGAGTGAATGTTTGAATGTTATACTGAAATCTGAGGAAAAGTGTTAATGGTTTTACACTGGTGGAAGGCTCTTTGGAGATAGGGTACAGAAGATGAGGGCCTGTGGATGTCTGAGCTGCAAGCAGAGTGAGAGGCACAAGAGGCATGGAATGGGTGAACTTGAGTACTTGTCACTGAAAGTATACACTTATTCATCTTTTCACATGCTCCCAGGTGCTTTGTCCTTCCTTTTTACCTGTCATGGGTTCAAATTGAATAATCCATGCACTGGGAAAAAAGAGGTTTTTTTTTTTTTAAGTGGCTAGAAAATACTTTAAGAACAGATATGGCAGTATGAAGCTACTCCCTCCCTGCCCCAGACTTTCAAGGGACCATCTAAGCAGTGAAAAAGAACTTTCAAATTATCTAGTAGAAGTGTTATATGCATTGAAAGCATGATAGAATAAAAATTTTGTAAGTAGAATTTATTACTTTCAAAAATGAAAAAAAAAGTAATGCTAACAAACGTGAGCATTCAAATTTAAAATGGTTACTTAAAATATATGACTTTGCAGAAACAATTTATATGTATATATTGGAAAAAAAATCTGCACAGTACATATAGATCTTGGTAGAAAATAGATTTGTCAGGTTAAAAGAGCTTCAGCTGGAATAGATAATCTAATTGCAGAGCAGAATTTGAGAGAAGCTTCTTGTTTATTTTAGCACAATCACTCTTTGACTGCTGGCATAATTTTGCTATATCATAGAATTACAGAATCATAGAATAGTTAGGGTTGGAAAGGACCTTAAGATCATCTAGTTCCAACCCCTCTGCCATGGGCAGGGACACCTCCCACTAAACCATGCCCCCCCGGGCCCTGTCCAACCTGGCCTTGAAAAAACAAGTCGCTTGAGGTTTTTTGAACTTCAGGAAAACATGCTCTGTTTTACTTTCCTGAAGAAAGGACTTTTTGATGTTGCTCTTCAGTAAGGTCTGATAGCAACATCACTGTGAAGAGGCTGCCAATCTGTTACCCTACTATGTCAGAATACTTGGAGGTGCTTCAGACTTCCTACATTTTTGAGTATATTGAGCCGTACCCACATGTCCCTTAATTTCATAGACTTGATATATCATTTCCAGTAAGAAGCTTATTAAGCTTAATAAATGAATTCACCCCAACTAGCAAAGACAAGAATATATTTATATATTCTAACAACATTTCTGTGGACACAGTATTCAAATTCTCATGCATTCTAGGAAGTGTATTCATAACTACACTTTTTATACATTTTTATAGCTATGCTTTTCAAATAAATTTATAAATAATTTTTTAAAAAATACATTTTTTATAACTACATTATATAGCTACACTTCAGTATAACTACTAAAGTCTGTGGCTTTCTTGCCTGTCTGAAAAAGAAAGGGCCAGTCTTGCTACGGTAGTATGTTAGATCAGTGCAGATATCCTAATGCAGACGCAGTTATACCAGGACAAAAAAGATTTTATAAGTTAAAAAAGCGCAACACAGATCTCACTGAAATTGCATCACTTCTTGTGGGGTAGAGATAAATAAGTCTGAGGAGAATTATGAAATCCTCATTTGTACCTGCAGAAGAAAGGTAAGAAGTGATCTGATTAGTGAAATGAGGAAGTAGGAGACCAAGGAGGAGACCAAGGGGAGAAAAGAGCTTAAAAGGAAAGAAACTAAAGCAGCTTCCACAAATTTCTCATAGGCCTCTCACTGCCAAGCCCTCTGTCTTTTGTTCCCACAGGAAATAGCTGCTCTGCTAGTGCTGCAAGATTGCATTTCCCTTCTACCTTGGAGGACGCAGCTGCCTCAAGATGGTTTTGCTGAGAGAAACTGAGAAATAACGATTAAGCACATGGAATTCAATTAAACCTAAGTAAGTGTTTGTTGCAGATACTGGGAGGCACTAATAAACAACCAAATGAGGCACTGCTCAGGTTTTGGAAAATTGGAAAAATCTAGATGTGATGGTTTGCACCCAATGCAGCATACAGAGACTATTCAAAAGTATTCAGCAGAATTTGCAACACTTTTCTCAGACAGTTTGTTAGTTTAAATATCTGTAGAAGGTGAGCATCCAAATTGAGTGCAAATACTATCAAGGACATTTAACTTCCTTTCACTTTGGTGAAAATTTCTGGGTTTTTTTTTTTGAAGTCCCTCAATTTTAGCAGTTGCAGACCCAAGTGACTGGTTTTATGAGTGTAAATCCAAACAGGAAATTCTCGCATAAACAAAGGTATGCACAGACTTTTGTAAATCCAAAGAAGTTGTGAGGTTCAACTCTACCAACCCCTAATGACAATTTAAACAATTCTATAAAAAATATGGCCCACAGCTGTGGTCTTTTCCTTATTCTCCAAGTATCCTGAGACATGCATGGGTTAGAAGGGACCTTAAAAGTCATCTGGTTCCAACTCACTGTCATAGGCAGGGACATCTTAGTAGACCAGGTTGATCAGAGCCCCATCCAACCTGGCCTTGAACAATGCCAGGGATGGGGCAGCCACAAGCTTCTCTCGGCAGCCTGTGCCAGTGCCTCCCAGCCTCACAGTAAATAATTTCTTCCTAATAATAGCTGATATAAATCTCCCCTTTTCAGTTTAAAGCCATGTCTCCTTGTCATATCACTAGATACCTTTGTAAAACATTCCTTTCCAGAGTTCTTGTAGGAATACCTATTAGGTATTGAGAGGCTACTTTAAGGTCTCCCTGGAGCCTTCTTTTCTCCAGGCTGAGCAGCCCCATCTCTCTCAGCCTGCCTTTCTAGGAAGAGGAGTTCCAGCCCTCTGATCATCCCTGTGATCTTCCTCTGCACTCCAAATGTCCCTCTTATGCTGGGGGCCACAGAGCTGGATGCAATACTCCAGGTGGGGGGATACATCTGTAAAAATGTACAGTCTTTTTTCTTGTATCATGGATTATGAAAGGCTCTAGTCTGCCAATTGCCATCTTCATTATTATCCACAACTTCTTCATTATGGTTCACAGACATAAACAAGCCTGCTTATCTTCAAATAAATTATTTTTTTTATTGGCTGGCGTATAGTGGATTAATAATACAATGCTTTTCTGGCAATGAAGGCAATAAACTGAGCGCTGCAGTTGGCAGTCCACAAAGTTGAAAGGGAGAGAGATTTTACTGTTTAAGATCATCCTCTTAATTTCAGAGCTGCGGGAAGAATAATGTTTATTTTATTTTACTTTACTTTATTTTATTTTATTTTATTTTATTTTATTTTATTTATTTTATTTTATTTTATTATTTTATTTATTTTATTTTATATTTTATTAGATTTAGAATGTTGTTTCGTCCATCTCAGTTTGGTAGACATTATCAGGAAACTCTTGGCAACAAAGAGTAAAGAATCATTTATGTGATTTTTGGCAAAAGCAGATCTGGGAAGTGGCAAGGATATGCAGGCAACAGAGCTTGTCCTTTGGGTATTTGTTTACAAAAATCTCAAATGTTATACAAAATTAGTACAGTTACATTTAAAATGGCCACTATATGTCATCTTGTAGCTTGCCTTGTCGACAATCATTCTGACATTTCTTTGTTGACAGGATTCTTACTGATGACTTTTGTGGGCATCACTAATTACAGACTTCACATTCTCTTTTGTTTTCTACCTGTGGCTTTGGCTGGTTTCAGTTAAGTGGGAATACAGTCACTCTGTTGGGTGTGCTCAGTGGACAACTTTTCAGGCATGTAATACCTAGCTGTCAGCTGCTGCTGATCCAAGTGAGTGATCACGTGATGTTCCTTCTGAGAAAAAGGATGGCATACTGTTGTGTAAGGGAAGGCAGAAGGAGGAGAACCAGCCAAAGAGTACTTAATATTAACTTATAACTTTTAATTATTAATTTAATTTTATTTAACATTTAGTGAATTTGTACCTGAAATGATGCCGAAAGACTGAGCTCATTGTCACTGGCCTCATGTAATAAACTACAAGACATTCGTCCATCATTAAAAAAACTAAAAGGAAATAATATATGGAGTTTTTAGACTATTATCAGAAATTTGTATGTCTCCTTCTAGCTTGGAAATGGAATCTGTAGTGAAGCAACCGTATATTTATATTACTGATTTTTGTAAAATCAAGCAGATGCACCACTCAGTTTCAAGGAAGAAATAATCATGCTAAGAAAGGACCTATGTGAACCCCCTTGAGGAAAGCTTTTCCTGTATTTCATTCTTCAGACAGATTGAGAGGACTGAAAACATAGAATAATATAATAGTTAGAGTTGGAAAGGACCTTAACATCATCTAGTTCCAACCCCCCTGCAATGAACAGGGACACCTCACACTAAACCATGCCACCTAAGACTGTCTAACCTGGCCTTGAACACCGCCAATGATGGAGCATTCACAACTTCCCTGGGCAACCCATTCCAGTGCCTCATCATCCTTACAGTCAAGAGTTTCTTCCTCAGATCCAATCTAAACTTCCCCTGTTTAAGGTTGAACCCATTACCCCTTGTCCTATCACTACAGTCCCTCATAAAGAGTCTCTCCCCAGCATCCCTATAGATCCCCTTCAGGTACTGGAAGGTTGATATGAGGTCTCCATGCAGCCGTCTCTTCTCCAGTCTGAACAGCCCCAACTTTCTCATCCTATCTTCATGGGGGAGGTGCTCCAGTCCCCTCATCATCCTTGTGGCCCTCGTTTGGACTTGTTCCAACAGTTCCATGTCATTTTTATTTTGAGGCTGTATGCATCTCTATGAAATAAGTAGAAATTTCTGCTAGAGTAGGCTATCTGATCTTCACTCTAACCAGCTCAAACTGCATTCAAACATTACGACCTTACTTCCACTGAGTTTGCAAAGGACGTTATGGCTCAAAAAGAAAAAAAAAAGAATGCAAGTAAAAAGAGCCGTATCTTAGAACATGCCAGTGCGAAACTGCACTAGACAATGATATTTTACAAATTATATTATTCAGTGGTGTACAGGTTCCAATCTTCTAATACTGAGACTTGAATGGCAGGTTCTTTTGGTTTAACCAAAGCAGGGCCCCTCCTAGAAAACCCCTTCTATAATGCCCAGGAGTTAGAGAAAAAAGATATCTCTTTGCAAACTTGGAAGCACTCAAACAGCCACTGTGTCCCCCAAAGCATTCCCTCAAGTCCCTGTAGTAGTATACAAAGATCTGCATACTCTCTTCACTGTTTCACGCGACGTAGTTGGGTTTTAAGCAACTGTTACAAAATTTAGCCTATAGGCGTACATAATTTGTATTTCAAATGCAAATTTGTAATGTAAAACAAGATCTGTCAGTTATGACTGGTGGAGATCATCAATCATTTTCCACTACTAATAAAAATTTGTCAGGAGAATGATCATATAAATAGTGGCTTTATCAAAAGTAAAAAAACACTCTGAGGAGGACCAGTATCAGCAATAGAGGAGAAATTGAACTCAAAAAAAAAGAGGTAAAAATTCTGCTGGCTTTGCTACCATATATTTTGGCACTCGTGAATGGCTGCAATTGGTAAGGTCACTGAATTCTCACATCTGGTCTTGAAACATTCAAAATATGTTTCGAAGAATGTTCCTATCACCTATTTCTTTGTACTCTCCTGAATCTACTTGTTCTGTTCTGTAAGATGTTTGGGGTAGGGATTCTGTCTTGCTCTGTGTTTATGCAGAAAATAGGACACTAAAATTTCTCATTCATTGCCAGGATCCATATCTAGTCCAGTAAAAAAACCCTATCTAATTCTTCATGTTATTTTTTATGGTTTATATTAGTTTGATGTAGAAATACTGCCCATTAAGTATAGGATACTATGGTTCCCCTTTCTTTAGCATCACTGTCTGAAAAACAAAAGGGAAAAGAAAAAAAAAATCTTGCCACAGGGAACCTGGGACAACTGGTGAATCTATATGTGAA
>JASSUY010040216.1:12764-30014 GCA_032466535.1 Forpus xanthops | reverse complement strand
CTACTTTTACAATATACTGAGATGAAAAAAAAAATACACACAGAGTACTTCATGTGATTGACTGTAAAACTTTACTTGGAATTATCAGTGTCAGTTTAGTGAATTACTTCACTTAAAATAGAAACAGGTCACATGGATTATAATAAGATTCTAAATGCTTTGGAGACAAGTACTGAATGGAGATTCACCCTACAGAAATATACTTGTCTACCAAGAAATAATTAGTTTCTGATTGACCAGAACTCAGCCTTCTAGATTGCAATGCTCTGCAGCATGTGAAAATGAGTGTGGAACATATTAAAAACCTCAGGCTTAGCTCTAAAGTACGTTTAATTCATTGTAGCCTTTTTCTGTGGGTTGTAAGCCACATTCTATTGCTCCTTAAACTGATAAAATATAAACACCAAAACCAGCATTAGCAAATTTCTGCCTTGTCCTTCTTTCTATTATTCTTAGGGAAGCATAAATGTTTTACGCTTACTTGAGGGAGTGGTTGTAGTTTAACAAGTCTTTCCCTAGGTGTTCTGTCTGTGTTTTTTTTTGTCTTATTTCCAAGCTCTGATGGGACAGAGGCATAAAATGCCCACTCAGCATAATTTTGAATATCAAGTATGTTTTATGATATACACATAATTTAACCATTATAGTAATCAAGATGAGCTGTGTTTTTTCACATAATGAGTTAACATTATTAGTGGAAAATCTATTGTAACTGTGATGAGAGACCATGACCATCATATATAGAAGTCCAAATGACTACTTAATCAAACTGAACAGAATTTGGATTAAGAATGGGAAAATAACAACAGGAAACTTCTATTAAGGGTCATCACATGTGAAAAAGTACTTGGGGAAAATAATTTTCATTAAATAGAACTGTGTCAGACATTTTTAAGATGGATATAACACTTCAAAAGTGAAGTCAGCTTTCAGTGATTGAACCAAATAAATATATTTAGTATGTATTTCCTATTAATTTTATTCAAATGCAAACTAAACTGCCATAAAAGTAACATTAAAAAAAAAATCTCCATGTTAAAATTTTAGCTGACAAAAGCAAAAACTTAAGAAGGTTTCTTTTGAAATATGGTACTTTTTTGCATTTCAGTTTAGAGCTAAAAACCCTTGCATGTCCCATGCAGGTACACTGCATGGCTTAATTTATGTCTTCTCTTTCTTCAGGCCCTGTCTTCCATTCTTAGACCATTACAACTGCAGCCCTTGAAATGTGCTGTTTGTGCCTTCTCCCCTACTTTAAATTATGGAATAATTTAAAATAATTGAGTTTAGGCATGTAAAATTCAGAATTTGTATGATAAATCCTGTCAAAGACACTTTACCACCCCATCCTCCCATGGCAAAAGCTGCAGCACCCATCTCCCATTTAAATGGAGCGCGATTACTTCTGTTTTGACAGCATTATCTCAAATCTCCATGATCTCTTTAGAATTTAAAAATACTTTGATCACAAGCATCATATGTTTGTCCAGTGCCAGCTATTATTAGGAATCAATAATAATAAAAGCCATGTCAATAATTAATTACTTTCCTGATTTGTGGTTGCAAGATCTGTTTCTGAGTATGATACTGCTGCTTACTAGATCCTAGAAAGCGAACTGTCCTCTCAGGATTCAAGGGGAATCCTAACCCTATGATTCATTCTCTTTTGGCTGCCAAAGGCAGCCCTGAAGGCAACACCACCTCCCCAGATATATCACATTTATCTGTCATCTCAGGCTTTAGCCCAAGTGTCAGGCTTGGTGTTCTCGGGACATTGGTAGAGCTTCAAGTTTAGATGGTTCTTTTGAAGAAGTGACATTAGTTGAAAGAAGAGCTATGGAGACAGGTTTTATGTAGGCAGGTTGCAAAATGACAGTATCATTGACAGAATGTGCCAAAGGTATTATTTTCTTCATTAAAAAAAGAAGAAAAAAAGAAAGACAAAAAAGAAAGGCAGCCAATGCTATCTTCAAAAAGAAGTACAGGTATTAAAGGAAAAAGAGTTAGTCTTATATATATATGTATATATATGCATATATATATGTATATATGCTATATATAACAAACTGTTTTGTCAGGAAGCCTGTATTATATTTTTTATTATGTTACATGTGGTGGACTTGGCGTGTCCTGGGGTAATGGTTGGACTTTATGATCTTAAAGGTTTTTTCCAGCCTAGTTGATTCTATGACTGTACATGTTATAAACAAAGGACAGTTGTGTGACTTTTCCATTCTCAAAATAGGAATATAATAATTGCTCTATAGTCATATTTCTGCACTCAAAATGTCACTAAAAATCTCTACTTTGTGCATATTTTTAGACTGGATGAAATTTTAATATAATTATTGAATTGTCTATTTGCAGGTATTTATATTATCTAGTCTTTCGACCTGAAAAATCCATGTGTTTCAAGGGATTTGGGTCTTCAGGGATATCAACTGTGGCTGGAGCTTATAGAGATACCCGTCTTTGTTTAATTGCTCTACAGTTATGCTTTAATATGCGAGTACTGCAGGACAGGACACAAACTAGAGGCTGATTTACTTCATCTCTCAAATAACAAAAGCAAAGCATTTTTATATTTTGGTTTTCTTTTGTCCAGCAAGACAGAAAAGATGGGAATTTTCACAAAACAGGGTAGACTAGCTCAGAGGCAGAAGGAAGGGTGTAATACTATACAAAGTAATTGGTAACATATTCATAATTAGCTCCTCACCGGCTGGTGTGCTCAGCTCTGAAGTATATTGTTTCCCAGGTTTTTTTTTTTTTCTGGATTAACAATATTTTGCACTAAGGTATTGCTTTTCATCCATTATTTCAGAGTACTTTACAAAGGTGGGTCACTTACTCCCTTTGCACATATGGTGTATTTAAAGATAAGGGTTCTGTTTACTCAAAGTTATACAGATAATGAATGGTAAATTAGGAAGTCTCTTGATTCCCACTTACCTATTGTTTTTACAAGAGATAGATGTCTCTTAAACTTATATGTGACATGCAATGACCTACCTTTAAGGTACACTGTAATTTCAAAGTCTGTCCAAACTGAGAGCACTTAAAAAAACATTTCTGTGATGTTTTTGAGTGACTTTGCTAATCTTTCCGGGGCACGAAGCAGATTTGTGTCTTGTCTTTTTGAGCAGTAGGGAGGACTTCATGGCATAATGTCACAAAAGTTATCCCTGATGAAAACATCTCTGCTCTTTGTTGTAGTAAGCACTGAAATAAACTGTGTTGAAACCAATTGTCTATAATCACAGAGTAAATTCCTTGGTTGCTTTTCTGCAGTTTTCATGAGTGTGTACAGTAGTCTTTAAAAACAAAGAGGTTACATTTATGGTAACCTGTATGGAATGGAAGGCTTTCGTAAGATGAAAGACACTGCTGTAATGAAAAGCATAACTCCTGAATACTGGAAATATTCCTCTGTTTAATGCCTGCACTGATGTGCATGCATAAAAATAATAATTGCTTGAATTTTGAACAATGAAAATACAGGGAAAAATTATGACATAACTGTGGAAAACTATGCAAGTGAAAGTATCAGCTGGAAGA
Organism: Forpus xanthops; assembly: GCA_032466535.1. Taxonomy (NCBI): domain Eukaryota; kingdom Metazoa; phylum Chordata; class Aves; order Psittaciformes; family Psittacidae; genus Forpus; species Forpus xanthops. The sequence continues at coordinate 26,456 of JASSUY010040216.1, read as the reverse complement.
ATAATAGCTTTATTTGACAGTGTTTTGACATCATTGATGTACTGTTGTCGCTGGAGGCCTTCCTTTCTCTGTTTGTGATACACTATTTCAATCCATATTATCCCAAAAGAATCACAAACATTGAAAAGATCTGATGTGTGATAGTCTCTTACTAATATGTGAGTTGACATGTGGATACTTCTTTCATATCTGAGACTTGTGAGATTTCTGTTTAAATGCTATTCACCAACACTAATAAAGGATGCACAGTTGACAAAGAGGATACAGGTGTTCTGAAAGTGGTTAGCTGTAAAGAAGCAAAGTGGCTTATCTACTCCATTTGGCACTACATGAAGAAAACTAAGCTCAGGACTAAATGTGCCTACAGCAGTTCCTATGTTAAACTAATGACAAGTTTATCATTATCATTTAATGAACAAATCATACAAATCTGTATTCAAAAGACCTCTTGTAATCTAAGACTTTAAAGTTTCTATTTTGAGAAAAGTGAGTAATTGTTATAATTGTTCCTAATTTTTATAGACCTATATCAATGGATTCCTCACCCTTCAAAGGCAGATGCTTGTCAGAACAAACAGGTCTGGGGAAAAGGACACAGACATTGTATTCCTTAGGGAAAGGAAAGAAATTAATTGGTAGTTATTGCAGCTGTCCACCAAATAGGCTAACCTGTCTAGGAGGTCTGTTTCTGGGCAAGCCTACAGGTTCAAACCAGTAATGTTTTGTAGCCTGCAATTCAGGTCTGCTTATGGGTGATATGTGAGGGAATGAATATGCCTCTACTGTCTCCCTGCACCACTTTCATTTTACTTTGGCTTGTTGGCTGTCTGGAGCATATTTACTCATAATAGTAGGTGGATTTGGGCATAATGGAACAGCTCTATGAGGCTTGATAAGATTTCCTATATTGTCAAGTTAGTAACTTTACATACAGATTTAGGGCTGGGTCCTGTGTAGTGCAGGAATGCCCTTGGAAAAACATGGGCTAAATAAGAGGAAAACTGCCAAGACCATGTCAGCTTCTACTCGGTGCCACTTATAAAAGCAGCAAAGCAGGGAGAAATTGGTAGAACAACTCAATGTAGAGTAGCCCTCAAAGATAGACTACTAGTCTAATCCTTTTGCTGTCATGTGTAATCTCATCTCAGGAGCCCAAAAGCACTGTGGTGTGAGAAAACAGGAAGGAAACATGAAATGCTCCTTCTTTCCTATGAAGCGTAATGAGTAAGGACTTTTCAAGTTTATTATACAACATTGGTTGGATGCAAGATAACATGGGTTTTAGTTTTAGAACAGAACACTGATAAGAATTTCCATATGCAGTGATAAAATTTGCAGGAGTTTTTCTTGCAACAAATGTGTATCTCTAGTTCATAAAGAAATAGTCGTCTTAAAGCTGCTGTGTCTTGGCCTTATTTTAGATACTTTTCTTCATCCCTGCTAAATGCTTCTTTAGCTTATCAGTATGGATTAAAGGTATCAGTATACGTGAGGACGAACAAGATGATTTGATTTGCTATCTACATATTGTCTCTGGAAAATGGGCTCCATTTCTTCATTTAGTTCACTAGTTACTATGTTTCTGGTAAATATTTCAATCCTAGGCATAAAGCAGCAGATGGGAATAAAAATTGTGGGTGCCAGGATGTGTGGGAGAGGAAAGGACTGTTAAATTATGAAAGGGAATGCAGTATTCAAAGAGAAGTCTTTGTGGAGAAAGATGTGGACTGGACAAAATCAAGGGCAAGACTTAAAGTGCATAATGAGTAGGAAAAGAAGAGGTAAAGAAAGCGTGAAGAAAGAGGCAACAGCAAACTCAAAAAATCAGTCAGATACAAAAGTTCTCCATAATGCTAGGGGGAAAGAGGAAGCACAGAGCAGACGAGAAAGCAAACAGTGGGTGGAGAGCTATGCTAATGCTCCTAATCTACTTCTCATGTCCTTGTTTGTTCTCAGTGAGCTTGTATGTTTGACACTGTACCATGGAGACACACATGCAGTATTTTCTTCAGAGGCTGAGACTCATAGATTATTATGGGTTAGGTTATTAACCCGGCACTCATAGTAAGGCAGATTTCCACAACTTCACTTCTCAAATGGTTAGAAATAGCCATATAATTCTCAGCCTAAATTTATTCATGGCTGGTTTTTACCTATTCTTGCTTTGAGCTTTTCTTTAGAATAAACTCTTTGTTGCCTTCCTTGATTCCTAATTTCCTTGATATTTTCATATGTATAGCTTTTAATTCCTCATTTTTTTTAGTCTAAGCAAGCTCCACTGAAAGCCCTGAGAAAGTGGTTGTGCTTAGCTGCCACCCTAATGTGTAATGACCCACCATTTCATGATTGTTCTTTAAGAGTTCCCTTAATGGCAAAGAGAACCCTTAATGGTGATCAGTGCAGCATCTACCTAGCCTGCTGCCTTTACATGGCCTGTCCCTTGATAAAGCTCTTAGTCTTGACAGTTCCTGACATCCTATATATAATCGAAATAAAATGGGAGCTGACAGTTTGCAGCATTATAAATAAATATCTCATACTGTGAGTGATACACAAATGTTGTATTCCTTTAAATTGCAGGAGATGAGGCTTTTAGAGTATGCTACCACTGGCATTTTTTCCTGTAACAAGGGATTTAGTCTGCAGGCTAGGGAATGTTAAATAAATTTCTCAAGCTCTAATGACATCTATTTTTTTCAGCAATGTTGGGTTGGAACCTATGACCTTGTCATTGCAGGCATTGTAAAATTTATTTTATAGTTTCCTTTACCAGCATTAAAGAGTATGTTGTGAAGACAGGCAAAAAAAATGCAGCCATCAGTGTGTTAATCTAAATATATGGGTTTATGACTGGTCTAATAACTCTAGCGCTCAAGAACCATTTAAGTGATGATAAACAAAATGGTATCTGATAATAGGCCTTTCTGTTCATTGATATCAGCAAAGTTAAGTCATACTACTAAAGTGCCTAACAGAATTACCTATGCAGTATAATTTTAGTTTGCAATCCCAAAATTTCCTTTTTCTTTTTTTTTTTTATTTTATTTTTATGACAACCTCTTATTCTTCTCAGAATATTACTGCAAGCTACTTTAAGCACCCTATCATTAATCTTGAGATATGTATATATCTTCCTGCATTGTTAGATGAATGTGCTGGAGCTCTTATGATCACCTGAAGAAAATTACAACTGTGAGAGAAATATTTATATTGTGAATGTGCAAAATATTACGTGTTCTCAAGTGCAAATGTATAATTGCCTCCTGTAATGGAAACAAAAGAATGTAATTCTCAAAAAATACCTCCAGTAAGTGGTAAACAAATGGTGTCTAAATTTGGTTTTGGTTTTGTGGACCAAAACGTTGGAATGCCTCAAATCAATAAGTGTCTGGAGTCTGGTAAGTACCAGAGATTTTGCCACTGAGGTTTTATATGTGCCTTCAGTTCAGCACATGCCCAGAGTTGCCAAAGTCACGTGCAAAGATATTCATTCCCACCTGTTTGAAGTGCAGCTCATATTCTGAAGACAAGTGCTCATTCATTCAATGATGATTCTTTTATTGAGTTTAAAATCGAGGCATACATCATCTCTGAGCTCTAGCTTAGGAGTAAAGTGATCCTAGGAAAGAGCATATCCTGTTAATGCTACCTACATTTAAGGTCTACTCTTGTTTCTAAGCTTTGCTGGTTTCACTAGTATCTCCACCAATTGGCACCTTGCTGGGAACTACTAAACTGTATGTTCCATCTGAGGTTCATGTGCCTGCTCTTTAGGCATGATGGAATGTGTCACAGCACCAGTATCTCCTGGTGGTCCTGAATTTCAAATGCCTTTTGAATTTCAGGGGAAATTGTTTACTCAGATTTTCTAGATGTCTTCCAGTATCCAAGCCAACGCAAGAAGGGCTTGCTTCTAGACAATGCTTGCTTCTAACAGTGCTTAATGTTTGTAGCTGCTAAACCAAATTAGAAAAAATGTTGTAATTGTACTCAGTACTCTCCAAATACCCTTTTTCCACATTGGTAGGTGACAACTGTTCTGTGCCTGTCTTGTAAATTGTTCTTCTTATTCTCAATCACTTCTGTAAATGATAAATGAAACTTAAATATAGAAATTATCCAAGATATTTGAAAAAATCCCTAGGCATGCAACCATAACTTAAATACTGGTGTGTAGAAATAGATACTTCTACTGATACTTCAGTCTTACAAGATGTATCGATACTACTTTTACTAAACTAATAAAGAAAATTAGTAATTTGGTGGAACCCCCATATTACGGTTTTAGCTTTTCTTTTCTCTCTGATTCAGTAGATCTGTTCAGCTTCAGCAGGGTTTTTTGTTCCTTTTATTGGGACAAATCCTGAAATCCTTATTCTTTCCTTCCTCAGAACAATCTCCTTTTAATTTCAGTGAGATAAGAATGCTTATGCTGTTTTGTAAGGTACTTTGAAATCTATGGTGAACAAGATTTAAATATTGTCGAAAGGGATATTTGAGTGAGTTTTAATTAAATAAGGGACTTAAGGATTCAGTTTATGGAGATTGCCCCTTTTTGGTTTTTGTTTTTTTTTTTTTTTTCTGTCCATGTGCTGCTTTATACATTCATAAATTCTTCATGCTTTTGCTAATGTGTGGTAAATTAATCTGCCTTCACGTAGAGGAGTGTAGGAGTGATAGTTGTGGCTGGCCTTGGAGCAGGGGCTATCCTCCTGCTCTTGTACACAATCTGGCACTTAATGGATACATTTGCTTGCAGAACTACTTGTTTAAATAATTTACTTTGACATGTGGCTGCAGCATTACAAGTAAAATACAGATTCTTTATTTCATCTTAAGTAAAACCTGCCTTGCATAACAGTTTGTTCTATTAGCTAGGGCCAGCTAGGTTTGAACTTTAATAGAAAAGCCCAATAAGGTAAATTACAAGTAATTTTCAGTTTATGAACTTGGTCAAATGCATGAAACATGAATAATATTGCTTATAAAACCCTCCCCCCAACAATTTCATAATACAAGCATGTATGTTGAGAGAAAATGAAAAATGAAACAAAAATGCAAGTATGTAATATGTTTCCCATTGATTTTTATTGAATTAGTCATATTCACCACTTAAACATTTTCTAATCTACTAAAAATGCTTTTATAGCGGAGAAATTTCATTTTATGAGTTTAGCATAATGCAATCAAAACATTTAGGCTAACATCTTCATGCTAAGAAATTTCATCTATATTATTACAGTTCTTTCTGATTAAAGGTAATAATTCTAATGTAGCCTTTTAGTTATACAGAAGTATCTTGACAGAAAAAAAGAACAATTATGTAATAACACAGTATTCATTGTCTCTCAGTGTTCTGGGACTAAAAAATAAACTTGTGAAAAAAATGCTAAATTTAAGTTAGCATTGGAATGTATTTTGACACAAAGAGGATCTACTGCCACTTCCTTTGAAGCTCAAGGAAATCTTATCATTGGCTTAAAGTAAAATCAGTTTGGCACTGAAACAAATTATACAAGTTATTTGCACTCCTGTATTTGTCCCCATCAAAACAAAAAGGAAGAGGCGACTAGAGGGTTCCAGTGACCCACATCTGGAACATACCTTACATAAAACTTCATGCTGTCAGCTATATGGGAGTGGAAGAGAGGAAAGGTAGGTGTGTGAATATGTTTGTGGAATTCAAGTATGAGTGCAGTAGCCAAAGGGCTCTGCTGTAAGTGAGGAGGAAAAGGATGCACTAGCTACACACCGATGTGTAACTTCTGTGTTCAAAACCCATTTTCTCTGGCATTGTTGAGGGAATTTCCTCATGTAGGCTAAGGCAATATTATTTCTTTTATGTCTCTTGCAGTACTGATAGTGCACTGTCAGCTACTTATTGTAGTGCCATTTCAGACTGGATGAGGTGGACTGACTTAAAAGGGAAAATTGTCTTCTTTTGAAAACAGTTGAAAATGGTTATCTTCAGTGTTGCCTTAATGTCAGAATAGTTAAATTTAATAAATGATGAAAGAACAGATTGCATTGGGTTACATAGACTGAGGCTGGAAGGCACTTGAAAATCAATTTGCATCCACCCACCTGTTGGTAGAAACCTGCCACTTCTGCTAGTGCAGCCCCTTTAGGGAGTGATGGTCTGAAGAGCTGGGCTTTGAGTACAATAATTCTCACAAATATATGCTTGAAACTTTCCAGTTACTTAATGTGTTTAACATTTGAAACTCAGTTTGCAATATTTGTGGAGGCTGCAATTCAAACTATATTGGATTCCTGTTTGCTTATTTGCAAGAATTTGATTAAAGTTTGCTGCAATGTCTAAATTGCAGGCCAGTAAATTATATAAGACTCTTTATTTCTGTCTGTCACTGCATCTATCAAACATGGTTGACTGGGTCAGAATTCTTCCTCTAGGTATTGCCAGAGGAGGCTGCTGTGTTTGGCTACCACAGCAGATCTCTGTGGACTGTCTTTCAAAGCTATCGTGTCCCAGTTGTGACTTTCATGTAGGGAAAAGTATCTGGTTTCTTAAAATGTTCTGGGGCCAGTAGCTGTGTAATGACTCTTTGGAGGTCAGATACAAGTATCAAAGAGATACGCTCCTCTTTCTTGTTTTTGTTTTCTGTATATCTGCTTTGAATAAAACAAGAGGTGCAAGATGTCAATATTTAATGAAAGAGAAGGAACTTTCAGTCAGTGTTGTCAAGAAACAACATTTTGTAAAAGGAAAAATAGGTTTCCACAGGGTAAATATCACCTTTTATAAGTTTGCAGGATCTGGTGACAGTGAAAAGTACTTAATATTTGCATGACAGGCATCTTGTCTGCAAAATATCTATGATGTCTTCAGTCACTTGAGAGCAAAATAGGAAACATCATCTCAAATACATGTAGTGAGAATGATCCTAAACTTCATCTTTTTCTGAGGAGGAACAGAGGCAAAGATATTGTTCCAGAACTAAGGCTAATGTAACTTCCCGAGGGCTGCTCTACTTTGTATCTAAAAATAATCCTTCCCCATATCTCTAATATGTATTTAAACACAATATTTAAATATTAAAATGGAATGTTTAAATTTAAGTAATTAAGATATTTGAATAAATTTCAACACAAATATTTAATATACTTAAATAATATCTTTATTTGCTCAAACCAGGTTTTATCTCAAATTCTAGGGACTCTGTTTAGCCCTTGAGAAACTAATTTCCTGTTTCTTAAAGTCTTCCGTCTGAAATGCATGCAAATAGGAAGTAGTCTTGAAATGAGAGAAGGATTACCTTCATGTACCCAAAGCAACAGTACTTTGTGCTCAAATATGATTTTTCCATCCATAAAGCAGGTAGCTGTGTGTGCAAATGAGCACTTACCTGCAGCCTGAATTTCCTGCAGCCTGAAGTTCTAACAGATTACAGCATACTAAATAAGACCAGAGATTTTCAGTTTTTCAGCTGAGGAAGTCCAGGACAGTTGTAAGGCTAATATATGGTACAAGTTCTATGTGTAAAAGCGCATGAACTTTATTCCAAAGTTTGTTCAATTTAGTAAGAATCTTTCCATTGACTTGGATGGATTTTGGATTGAGCTCAGAAATTGATATTTTTGTTTAAACAAACAAGAAGCATATGGTAGACAGCTGATTCTCTTTCTGCTGTTTGTTCAGTTAACAGCTTCTTTCGAATCACATTTGTTATTAGTGTATAGATTAGGGATGAAATTAAATAGCCTTCAAATTGCTCACCCAAATTTGTTCAATTCTTGGAGGTAAACTGGGTAATTTAATCCCTGAGATTTGTGGCCAAGATACCTTAATTCAAAATACTCATCCTGCCACATCTAGGCTGCTTGCCAGATGCTTTACAGGGTGGTGGGTTTTTTCCCCCATTAGTAACTTCAGCGACAAAATCATTAGAGGCATTTAGAAATAACTTAAATTCAAAAATCTAAATGCGTATTTTGTGTTATTTAGCAACTATTTTTTTAGCTCCTACCAGAAAAATTCCTTTTTTTATGTAGCTTGCTGCAGGTATATTTCTTTTCCTTACATCTACAAAATAGTAAAACTTCTCACTATGAAGGATGCTTATTTCTTGTTCTTTTCTTGCCTGTTGCTGCTATTACAATATGACATTGGTCACTAATTGTCTACTTTGAAAATATATTCTAATTTGCTCATATATTTTAATGTCTACTGGAACATTTAATCATGCAACATGTCTAATGATCGTGTCTGTAAGCTAATGCATACTGCAGGATGAGTGAATGTTTTACTAGGTGGATATTTTTTTCCATTGAGGCGTCAGCTGTTATCTTCCTTCAGCCTGGTACAGCTGTGCCAGCAGTAAACTCAGGCCTTCTCTTCACCATTTTATTCACCATTTGTCCCTATTTTGCATTTATACTCTTGGGAGATTTTTGTTCTGTTTCTAGAACCACTTCACATCTCAGTCAGCTTGGCTTTCTTTTCTTTATTGATGTTTTTAATTTATTTATTTCTTGCTCACTTAGTTTCCATTTCATTTCAGCAGCTCAGAAAGGCTGTACCTTTTGTCTGACAGTACATGTCATACCACCTAAACCTACTGCGTCTGTTTAACTTGTGCGTTTTCACTTTCTCTTGTCATGCTCTGTTCTTTCTTGTCCTAAGACTTTGTCTTCCTTCCTTCTCCCTTCCAGCCTCTCCAACATGTTGTGTTTCTGGCTGTGTATTTCATACTGTGTGCATAGGCGGCAGACCCCTGCTTGCCAGAGCTTGCAGTGCCATGTGGTTTGCCTTTTGTGATCACTTCAGAGAACCCAACAACCTTTGATATATCAGAGGGGAGGGGGGAAGTTTTACACAAATTCCTCTAAACACACAGGCCTCCTCACTGTCTTCCATCAGTGCCATTTATCGTTTTGCTGACATATGGATGGAAGCATTTTCCTTTTATGTTAAGCCTGAGCTATGCAAAGACACTGGAAGGCAATATACACACCACTGCAGCTTATGACAATAGCAAGGTATTTGTACAAGTCTGAGATGTTACTACTGTAAAATAAATGAGGATAGTGATGAGGATGAATAAAGTGAATGAGGCTATAGTAGCTGCACATTTTGATAAGGAAAAAAGATAACACAGGAATTCTGTCATACAAATTAATGAGGTAAAATGTGTATTGCTGTAATACCTGAGGACACAGTTGAGATTGGATAACATGGTACATTACTTTGCCAAGTATATGTTTACAAGCCTATGGAAAGTCTTTGCTTTGTCTTTGCTTGTCAGTCATCTCTAACATATGACTACATAAAGAAGTTTTAGACCAGAACAATGTACATGAAGTTGGGGAAGGCCATGCCAAATAGTGAAGCTAAATAAAGCATTTATCTACTTACAGTTTGGTTTTATCCTTCAGTCTCAGTGTTATTTGTCAGCAGGAGGATTTGTACTGATACTGCTTCAGTCTGAGACAAGATGAGCCTATACTGACAGGAGAAGCAAAAATATATAAATTTTGTTTATGGTTTTTGATTTCTTTATAAATATGTTAACTGTGGAATTCAGCAAATTGATTGTGACTAAGAATGAAGATGCCTACACATAGACTCTTCCCTACAGCCACACTTCATGTTTGCATCTGCGAAGTGTACACACCTAAATTGGTCCTGTAATTATTATTTTTTTATACTACTTAGAGCTGAATGTCAGTGCTAATTTAAATGTATATGCTGCTTTGTTTTCATCTTAAACTTACACCCACTTAAAGAAGAGTTGGGCTTTGACTGTTGAGAATCTGTTATATCAGGCAGTGAAAATTTTTAAAGGATGTATGTTTTGCCATTCACTAAGAAAAGCAAGTTATCAAATATACTGGAATGTAGATAATTTGAAAAGATGGGGGTATATTTATCTCCCTCATAACCATATTGATTTATTTGAGCTATAAACTCTCTTTCCTTGTTAAGAACCTTGAATATAACTCATCTGTATCTATTAGAGGAGGTAATACAAAGACAAGCAGAGGCAAAGTGCTCATAGCCAGGCACAAGTCAAAACAAAACTGTCCAGTAACATGAGGCAGCTCATATGGCTCATCAGCAGGCTTTACCCCTGGGCAGCCTGTGAGGCAAGTTCATCAGGAGCTCACGCAGATGCAGCTAACAGGCTGCTGGAGATGTGAGTGAGGAGTCTCCAAGGATACCTCTGCCATGGTTCCTACAAGGTATTTGCTAGAGTATGGCTCCTGCAGCTGCCACATGGGCTGTCTAAGGTCACCCAGATATTAGGCTTTTGTGTTAGAGCAGTTATAAAAAGAAGATAAACCCACCAGTTTCCATACAAACTTTATTTGGCTTTATAGTGCCACACAAAAGTAGAAACTCCATTTGTCTGTATGCAGCATCCCTGTTACTGGTATGTTTTGTGTCTCCAACAGGAGTTCTGTGCAGGCTGGGGTAAAATTTAGCTTGATGTGTTGGCATATACTACAATAGATTAAATCTTAATGCTTACATCACCATCAATTTGGTCATTTCACCATAATTTTTTGTTCTGCCAGAGTAGTTTGGGTTTGAATTGCAAGCTATGCTTTTGTTAACACTGATATAGGTATAAATCTCAGGCTCATACAAGTGCATACTTGTGTATACATTTTATCATTCTCTAGGATATTTCTAAAGCTTTAAATGTGTGTTGAAATGAGATTATGGGAATTTACCAGCAAATGGAGCTTCTCCAAGGGAAGGTAGTAGTTGTTCTGTGTGTGTTTCACTACAGGTTTGTATTCAGAGAGAATCTGAAATTTTGGAGAGAGGAAAAGGAGAGTTATGATTAAAATATAGAAATAAATGAGAAATTGCAGATCTATTTCAGTGATTTGGGAGAGTTGTAGATCCCCAAAACATTTCTTTTTTGTGATGTCTATTTAAAACTTGACATCAGTGTTGTTCTGCTCTGACTGCTGCCTATAACAAAGATCACAGTCATCTTGTCACCTTCTATATGTCTCCATCTGCCCATATTCCTCTGTTTTCTCGCAGATGGTAAGCTGTCTAGGGCAGGAGCTACATTTTTGTTCTTTGCTTACACAGCATCTAGTGTGTATCACTTGGCACAATGGAGTCCTGGTCAATGACAAAAAATACGAAGTTTTATGATGACAAAGCAAGTATTATTGTCAACCTCATATCTGTTAGAAAGTTTAGTTTTGTAAATAACTAGTTTGCCCTTGAGTTTTGTCAAATATTTTATGGTTTTAAATTATTTATGAAAACCATGTTGTCGTACTGACTACTCAGCATAAATTTAAAGATAATTTTAGCAGGGAAAGAAAATATTTATGAAGAGAAACCAGAGGCAGAAATAAAAGTGATAAATTAATGAAAATACCCTAGTAATGGGAAGAGTCCAGACGAGAATTATTTCACATCTGAGAGGCCATTTGATGTTGTGCGATAGTGTTGCACCTGTGTGTATTATGTGGTGGGTTTGCCCAGCTTTGTGATCCATGGTACAGCTTGGCAATAGTGAAGGGCAAAGGAGTTCTGAAAAGATTGCGAGGGAAAACTACCTTGAAGTATGATGGCCACTGAGGCACAGGAATACAGTAGTGCCACTGGGAGGCATTAATACTGTTTAGGCTTTCACAGGGGACTGTGAGCAAGGGGGAAGAAATCGGGGACATTTTGGATGTAATAACAATGAATAACCTTTAAAAAATTATGGCAAGATAGAGGTAGCAAAAGCAGACAGAAGGGTCCATGCCCCTGAAGCAAGAGCCTGTGCATAGCAAGGTGTGCCATTTTTGACTGCAGAAAACTGTAGACTTGCCTCGGGGAGAGGTCCCTCATGGAACAGGAAAAGGTTGTAACAAGTTCTTTCTATGCTGTAAATATCATATGTCAACTCCATATTGGGTCTATCCTCCGCTAGTTTATGTAGACTGAAATGTCAACAACACACTTCCACTCAGTTTTATGTCACTTTCACAAAAGCAACTATTTGTGATAGCTAGATTGGAAAGAAAAAATGGATCGTAAGTGTTTGTTTGGCTAAAAATGATCCAGAAGATTCTGGCCATAGCCCCAGAATCTAGTTTTTACTGCAGATATAACTTTATTCCTACATTATACAAATATAAGAAGCTCCTATATGTTAAAAAAAAGAAATATTTATGACACAAATTCTATACTAATTTTTATATTGTAATATTGAAGGAGTTAATATTCCTACAGGGATGGAGGAAAAAAAAGAGCTGTTGACCCAGTAGAAAACACAGGTAATGTGTTTGTACAGATGAGGAATTTGCATAAACAGAGTTACCTTAAAAATGCTGCCAACATGGGAAAAGAGCTAAATTTTGCTGTTTTGCTCTCTACAGCCCCAGAGTCCTATATCCCACCAGACTATCGAAAGTGATCTGGCTTTTGTATTATTATCCTAGATTCTTGCATGAGTATTCTGTTTGTTTATTCTGACAGTAATCGTAACAAAATAAGAGGTTGTAGCCTTGACTGTGGTCATGACAGTTCAGAAGAATGTTGCCCAAAAGGCAGAGTCATCTTGAGTCTTTATCGGAATAGAGTAGCTGTTCCAGATGAAACTTCAAGGAATTGATGCCCTCATGGCATCCTTCTCCCACGCTCGACAAATCTGTCTAGAACCTTATGGTCTAGCGTATTTTTTGTGTGTGTGTGTGTTTGTTGTTCTATCCTCTCTTTTCTGATCATTTTCCCAACTACAGACAATTCACCTGAAAAGTGAGTTACTTACAGTGGCAGACCAAGAAGAAATCAAATAATATACTAGATATTGCAGTATTTCAAACATAAAACTTAAGTTAAAAATGGCAAATAGGTGAAAAACTCTCAGGGGTCCTGTATAAAGTCCTTGCAGAGCTCTCAGACTTTTGTCAAAGGCAAGCGTCAAGACTACGCTAATGACAAATGATGATTCTACCCAGTTCCTCAATATATATAACATATACCATACAAGGCTTGGGGGGGGGGGTTGGAATTGGCAAGCTCCAAAGCTGCTTACCAAAGAGATAAACATAAAGCAGAAGCAAATGTTCATATTTTAGCAGATAACTGGTCAAAAAAGATGGAAAATCTTCAACATGCTTCTGTTCAGAAAAAATCTGAAAGCTTCTGAGACAGCTTGAAAACAGTCTCTGGCTGTAAAATTAGTGGTGTTATACAATTCTGTAGTGAAGATGGTCAAATGCTGTCAAACTGAATGAAAGAAAATCACTGGCACAAACATTTCAACAGTTTAATACACTGTCTGCCTAAAGCTCTAAATGAAATTCTGCTGTTCCCCACATAGAAGCAGCACTAAAATCTACAACAGTTTCTCAGAGCTCTTTGGTAGCTAGCACAAGGTGAAGCATCAAGCCCCAGTGCTGCTCCTCCTGAGACATTCAAATGCAGAAGTCAATGCACTGTCTAAAAGAAGGTAAAGGTACATTCATTTGCCAGTTTATGGGGTAAGAGAAAAAAATCTGAGTTCAAAGTCACAGAGAAAACGCTGTCCTCAAGAAACAATCAGAAGAGACCACTTGTGCTGTGTTACTCATAAAAATATCTGCTGGACAAAATTCTTCCTGAGCAATGTCAGGCATGCTCTTGAGTTTGCTGAATTTCCAGTGAAATCAGTGTTTGATCTGGGTCTTGACTACGTTGTACAATCAAATGTACCTTAAAGTGCAATG
>JASSUY010040216.1:0-12736 GCA_032466535.1 Forpus xanthops | reverse complement strand
TAAAATTTGTTTCAGGAGATTTCTGCACCAATTGCACTATCAGGATAAATACATGAATATGAGCTTTGTGTTTAATTTTTTTCCTCGTTTTCTTATTATTTCCAATGGAGTGGTGGCAGAGAATTTTTTCTTTTAAGGCTTATATTTTTGCCCTTTAATAACTAAAAAACAAAATAATAAAATAGTAGAAGGCATTACACTCATGCTCCACATTTTACATCAGTTAATTGCACAAGTCCCAAGAAAGAAGCATAACTATTTTGTATCTGGAAAGGTTTGTTTGGAAGTTGTGTTATGGTTAACGTAAACGGTCTGTAACTTTCCTGTCTTTTTTAGGAACTGGTCACAGAAACTGCCAACAATGGACCAGTTGATTTTTATGTTTACTTCTGTGCTATACCTACCTTTCATTATTTTTTCTGAATCATTCCCAAAGTATCTCTGCTGTTGCAGAGTTCTATAGAAGACCATGTTCTTTGGAACTGAAGGAATAGGTTCTGGTTAGAGTATCTTCTAATGCAGAAGAAGGAGTATGACCTGTAATCTGAAGTTCTTGGAGTCCTACTGCTTTTTATCTATCCTTCAAATTAAGGTTGTTAACTTTTGTCAGATTTATGGAAACACCTCAGCTGCATATGGAGATATTTTTCTCTCTAATCCTCTGCCAAGTAACACCAAAGAGATGCATCCATCATCAAGCGCTAAGAAATGTTTCTGGATCATCATCAGGTGAAAGATTTGGAGAAACCTGTGAAGGTACTGAAGGTCAAATCTCAAGTATTTGTGCAACTTTGCTGTTAATTTGAAGGTAGATTAATCAAGTGGTAACAAACAACAATATGTGCCAGATTTATAAAAGGAAGAAAGTATGCGAGTGGCTGCTTCTCCCTGTTGTGAAGAAGTGGTTCAGCTATGAAAGCAACACCTTTAGCCATGGATATCACATACTGCAACTACCTGGAACATGCATTGCTCTTCTTGGATTGTATAAAGAAGGAGTATTTTCATCAGGTCCCAAACTGATGGTCAAAGGAATTAAATTCAAGTGAATGTTCTTAGAGTTATATGAGGCACCCAAATAGATATTATAGGAATGGGGTCATCCATCATTAAGCCATTTGCATTAGAGAAACAGAAAAATTGTCCTTGTTAGGGGCCTCTCTTGCACACTCACATGCCCAGAATTCTGGGTCTTCATTTAGTTAGGCTGATTTATTCATCAGCTGAATTCACAGCCAGTTGCTGGCTGTGAACCTCCAATAATGGATTACCTATGCAGTAGCCCTCAGAGAAAAAGATGATAAATTTTTATTACCAAAGTAATTTTGGCTCTGCTGTATGTATTTTATGATCTTTTGTTCTATGCTAGAATAAAATCCTTCCTCATCTGTACAAATGAAGACATGGTAGCACTGTTGAGTTCCTAACATTTTACCCCCTCCCAAAATATGACATTATCTCCATGGATGTTGGGAGCCAAAAATTACTGAATGCAAGATTTGAAGAATTTATTTTACTGTATAGGAGGTAATTAACTTCTTAAAAAAAAGAAAAATGACACCCCATACGTTTTTTGAATAAATCTATTCATGCACTTTCCTCCTTCTTTTCTGCCCCTGATGAAAATTCGACATAAGAGCTACCAAGCACAGCTTCAAATCAGCAGATCAAGAAACCAGAAAATATATGTTCCTTCTCAGTTACTAGTCCTTGGTGATTTCTTTCATGCTCAAACTCTGCATACAACACAAAATAATTTGTATTTCTTCATATGTAATTACTTATGAATTTCCCCTGAGAGGCAAGGCAGCCCCACAATATGTTGCTTTTTTGTAGTTCCTGAGGCTGCTCAGTGCTCCAATTTCACCTTAAGAATGGGTTAGCACAGGTTTCCTGAAAGTGATGGTGTGATTAAATTTCCAAAATATTTTTTCTCTTCCTGACAACTGTTAATGAGAAACAAGTATTAATGGGAAATATGAGTCCAGACTGGGACCACAGGTGACTATTCCCTCTCCTTCATAGTATACTGCTAGGTAAGGTAAAGCTACTTAATTGGTTCCTAAGCACCTAATTTTTATGAGCGGCGCTTAAGCTCTGAAATACAGGAAAGTACATTTCCTTGTGCTTTCTATCAGCACAGTAGCTTATAATGTAGTTTAGAAAAAAATCCTAGAAAGAAGGAAGAATTCCTAAATTTTTCCTTCTTTGGAAAATGGAAGACTTATCCTGTAATCTTTACTTTTTATCAGAGAACAAAGTGTTTTTGGGGAGAGCACATTACTCATTTATTATTACTTTTAGTGGGAGTTTTGTAGAGATGTGAAGGAAGAATATGTAACATTTTGGGGAAGGGAGGTGAGTTTTGGACATAATGCTTAAAATCTGAGGAGGTAAGAGTGCTGTGGTCTAGTACACACTGCTGCTTGTAGTGTGAGACACTGGTATTGTGTCTCTGTCATCTTCATACTGTTACTTGTGGACCTTGTACATGGAGATACTGATTGACTACATGTACAAAATTCGGAAATGCTTGTATAAAGTTAAAAGCAAAGCAGTGTTTCCTATTTTCCAAAGACAACAAACAGAAACAAAAATATTAACCAGTAAAACTGTACCTTTGTTATGCAGGCAGGATTTATAATATTTACAGGTTTATTCTGATGGGTCTTTTTTTGCCCTATTTGAATAAACATTAAAATAAAAGGAAGCAATATTTTTCATTGTTGTTAGGAAGCAACATAATATAAACGAAAATTATGTTTCTGATTTCTCTTCAAATGAAATACACTTCTATGGAGCCTTTATACTCATCTGTCTTTTTTGTGTCTCATTTTCTTAAAGTGGAATACCCATGCAGAATATCCATGATAGTATTATAGAAAAGGGAATTTTTTAAAGATTGGTGTTGATAAGAGCCACATTGCATCAGATTGATGTGAATAAAGTTTACTAAATGCCATAAAAATGGAATGTATCAGTTTAATGATATGTCTTAAGTTTTGTTTCTCAAAAGAAAAAAAGGATAAATTTGAAGATCTAGATAAAAAAAATAGTAGTTCTTCTATTTATTTAACATAGATATTATAGAAAATATCTTCCCATGCAAACTTTAACAGTTGTACTAGTTCATCATAATGTCCTAAAAAATATGTTTTTCCTTCCTCCAAAGGACAGAGTTTACTAGAGGAAAGAGCCACAGTGAATATCCTGTATTTAGTAATCAAACTTTTGATAGCATGGGATTGAAGGCAACATATGATATAGTTTCTGTTATTAAGAGATAGGAATCCTGCTCCTGGCAGCTGGCTTTTTAGGGAAAATCCACTGGTTATTTAACCTTTCTTTCTCTCTGTAATGGCCTATCCTACAAGTAATCCTTTTCCTTTCATAAGTAATACTTCTAGTTCATTTATGAAAAAAAAACAAGCAACTTTTGGAGGCCATTAACACTCAATAAGCCTGCATTATGCTAAGAAAAAAAAAAAAAAAAAAGGAATATAGTTCTTTTGCAAACTCTTATTTATGAGGTATATCTATGCAATCAATTAAAAGATACTGCACAATACTGCCCATGGCAGGGGATTGGAACTAGATGATCTTAAGGTCCTTTCCAACACTAAGTGTTCTATGATTCTATGATTCTACTTTTCCGTATTCAGTTCGTTGTACTGTTGGTAACGGTACCATTTGGGATTGTTTGAGGATGTGAGAAGAGCAGTGTTTAGAGGGACGGGTGATATGTTAGAACATGGCTAGGGAAAAAAAGCCCCATATGTCTTGACATACAACTGTCTTGCTTTTAAAATTCAATGGAAAAATACTTGTGTTACATAACACAGTTAAGGTAGGGAATCTCCCAAAAGCCAGAAAATTCAGTTTAAACTGATGTTCTATCAGTAGCTTGTCCTCTTGTATATTTCTTTTTCATCATAGTGTAAGTGAGGTATGAAGTGTCATGCTTCACTTTGACTTTTTCGGCTTTTGTCAGGTTCTGTCATAAGTCTACTGTATCAGGTGTTCTTGCTGTGGGAGTACAGGAAGAATAAGTGGTAGAGACCTATACAGCAATCCTGAAACGTGTATGAATTGTACAGTGACACTGAGTCTTGACAAGGGAGTAAAGAGATCAGGTCGTAGCTTAGAGTTGGATAAGGAGAAATTATTCTGTCCAAGCACTTCCTCCTTTTAAAAGATCTTCAGGAATTTAAAAGGGGAAGAATGTGATTTGGTGCCCATAGGGAGGATATGGGCTCTTAAATTCTTTAAAACTGTAAATCATGTAGATCATCTTTTTATTAGGAGTTGGCATGCCATGACAGGATCCTAACCCACCAGGCTTGGTGGCATGACAGCAGCACAGATACTTCCAGTGACAGTAATCAGATTTGTAGAAGG
The DNA here is from genome assembly GCA_032466535.1 of Forpus xanthops. Classification (NCBI taxonomy): domain Eukaryota; kingdom Metazoa; phylum Chordata; class Aves; order Psittaciformes; family Psittacidae; genus Forpus; species Forpus xanthops. Next base: position 8,338 of record JASSUY010040216.1, on the reverse strand, counting down.
CACTGTTGTAAACTTTCCTCCTCGTAAAGGAGATGTAATAAATGATAAAAATAAAATACCAAGCAGGGAAAAATTATGGCATTCTAACCACATGAACCAAAAAAAAAAAAAGAAAAAAGAGATGAGAAATAAGAACTGTGAGATCAATGAGAATTTGTCTTTTTGTAACAATGAAATTTTGCTGTTTTCTGGATAGTTATTTTAGGCTTTCGTTGTTAAAAAAAATATATCTGTAAAAAGGATATTCTCTCATTGACTTCTCTGTTTTGGTGGTTTAGGCTTCATTTTTGAAAATATGTGACACAATTTGACTTTCACATGCTGCTTTGTGCATGGTAGTTAAATTACGAGGCTGACTGCATGTAAGGATCCAAATATGTGCTTTGTATCCTGAAGTCAAATGGGAGATGTTTCCATCTATCCCTGATGGGAGATGGTATCTAGATATCCTCATCCATAACATTTGAAATAAAGAAGAGATTATAGCTTATAATAAAAGCGTATGCTAATGAATGAACTGCAGTATTCCAAGGTGCTAAATCTACTTGCCAAAAAAGGTGTCATAAAACTCTTCTTTTCTCAGCCAAAGAGAAATGATAGAACAACTGAAAATTAACCATCATATTTTAAAAGCACTTTATCCACACATACTACGCATGAAAGTAACGGCACTAATCATTTGAATGTTGTATCTATTAAATGCCTGTATATCTTTGGCACAATTGTCTTTCTAAAAAGCATGAAAAGCCCACAGCTGTTGGCAAGGTATTTTAGCTCTTGAATCTCTCTCTTACGCATATGTAGTCTAAATCTGCCTCAAAGGTCTTATTCACTTAAGTGTATGCTGTGAATTATTCCCTTCCTATGTGCTGTGTGCATACCATGTCTGACCGACCCAATGGAAGAAAAAAAGGTTGCCTCAAGCATTATTATTTTCTTCAAAATGGTCATTTTCTTATATTATACACCAAAAAGGGCTAAAATAGCTTGGAAATAAAGTTGGTTTTTTTGTTTTTTTTTTTTTTTTGTAACTTTAAAAGAATGAGGAAAATAAACTGGGTACCATCTGGTAGAATACAGGAGCTGCAGGTAAGCACACTAATAATACTTAATGCTACCATAACATGCTGTGTTTTCAGCACTGTAGGCATCAAGTGATGAATTTTCAGAGCATTTCCTGTGCTCAAGGCAAATGTTACTAATCTCTTGAAAGAATCTTCTTAGTCTTGCTGAGAATAATACCTGTGTGCTTGCCAGCCTTGTGACCCCTATTGCATTTGCAGAAGTTTGTTCTTTCTCTGGCCACCCCTTCTTTTTCCTGCCCTTTTCAGCAACCCAGACTCTGCTTCTTCAGAGAGCTCCCAGTGAGAAAAGCAATCAAGTTAGTGCTTTATCTTTTTATTGAGAGATCTGGCTGAATACAAGGCAATAGTAAGTGCTGTCATGGTGTAAGGAAAGGCAGCTTTCCTTAAAATTTACTATTTCTGTGGAACATTGCCCCATAGAAATAGTAAATACTGTTCTCTGCAGTTTGTTCTTCTACTAAAAATACATACATATTTGCCAACCTGGAATCCCTGTGTGCTGCTAAATTCATATTAGCTGAAAGAGACAGGCAGCAGTAAATGTAGTATCTTGTTATGATTAATGTTCTTTCCTGTGACCATGTTTAATTATTTGTATCACACTAGCAGTATATGTAGTGTATAATTAATTAGCCCAGGAGCAGAAGAGTAAGGAAGAACAATTTAAAAACTGATGGTGAAAAGGTTCATGGCATCTGATAGTTATGCTGGTTCATTCTGTCTTTCCTCTTTATGTAATATCTTCATAATTCTTTCAGTGGTTTTGATTTAAAATAAACAGAATGGATCCCTATGTATTTCCTAGAGAAATGAATGCGTTTGCTCTGTGTGGGACTTTGCATTAGTTCCAAGTTAGTTCAAGATATATAAAACAAGTGCATGATTTTTTTTGATCTCTATGTTACCTCTCAGGCAGGAAAAACATCAGCTCCTATTCAGGATCTGTCAATGCTCCAAGTGGATGTGTTACATTTTTCTCACTTCCCAACATGACAGGCACTGGGACTGTGGCTGTGTCTTGGTCTTTCTAGTTCTGGCAGCTGAATTCTAATACTTGCTCGGGGCTTTCTCTGACAAGTACACTCTTTGGTAAGGATGCAAGGAGCTTTCTTTGCCTTTGCACTTAAAAACAGTTCTGTTGCTGCTCCCGGGGGCATATGGAAGGTGAAGCAGGCAGGAGGGAAGGCAGGACATGCCCTTACCCCTCTCTCTCTTTGTGTCAATTGGCTAGTGTTGGTGGAATTAGGGGAGCAGGCTGCACCCTTTCCAGAGACACAAGCCAGTCCACACTCAGTAAAAGGACCTCCTGGGGAAATCAGGGTAGCACAGCATTGATGTTTCTTTGAGGAGTGCAGAACCCATACTGTGCGGTATGTGAGACATGAGCCTGTCACCTGACGTATGTATCTGCTGAGGTATTAGGAGTGTAAATATGGGCAAACAGACCATTGTGGAAAGATATATAGCCCAAAGTACATGTAGGTTAGAAATGAAAAACTGATGGCTTGAACATCCATGCGCAGTCTAGCACATCAGGATTACTGGAGTTAAGGAAAAATGCCACTTCACAATGTGCTGTGAAAGTTTTTACTCTATTAACAATAGGATCTAAGTGATTTAAATGCTGATTTGACTTATTCCATTGTTTCTCACTGGGTTTATCAGTTTACAAATCAATGTCACAACTGGATAAGTGACTCTGCGGTGATGACAAATAGCTGCACACACATAAAATGCAAAAGAACAATGTGATGCATAAGATTCCTACTGTTAAGTGCTGCCTAGTTTTGTAACTTGCTCAGTGCTACCGAAATCACAGCAATAGCATTAACAATTCAAGTCAGGCATAAGTTTCTTCTGTCTGTGAATAAAGATCCCTACCGTGCTTGCACTCCCTAAATACGGATAATTAGAGGCTGTGGCATAAGTCTCTTCTTCCTCGACCTAACAGCAGTCATGAGTAAAGTTACTGTCACATAAAACTAACAGAATGTGCTGAGCCTATGGTGGGATTCTTGACTTGAATATCCTTGCATTTATTTGAGTGGCAGGATCTTTACATTAGTTCTTAGTCCTTTTTTTTTCCCCCTTAAATGCAGTAGTCTCATGGCAACTGTTATTTGGAGGTGAACATGAGCAGGTGAAAAGGGCAGTTGTGATAATGTCTAAATAGTAGGTAGGAGTGGGACAGTAATGTCAAATTTTAAGGTTCTCTTTCCCCATTTTTAATTGTTTGGGGAATAAAGGAATCTATGCTATCTACTTTGCTTATAATTCACTGAAATGGGTCAATGCTTGAGCTAGCAGTTGCTCTGAAATTACAATGCCTGACTGTAATTAAGAACTAATTTGTAGTCATAAAAAAGCCAGATAAGGGGCTATCCACTTCATGAGAGATGAATATAATCAGGATAACTGGCACAGCTGGTGGCCATATTCTGTCCTCAGTGAGCACACACAATTTCTGTAATTCATAATAGGACTTGTGTATCTGCCTTAAAAGGTGAATACTTAAGAAAATTTCCTTTAGATCAATGATTTGAAGTATTAAAACTTATAGAGTGTGTGAGGACAGGGCTTGGGGAACACAGTGCAACCATTTATTAATTATTACGGCATTAGCATTCTGATAGATAATAATGAATCAGGTAGATGTGTTCTGGTTTGCTAGAAAAAGGTTTGTTTCAGAGGGGTATATCAATGCTGAATATGCGATTTTGTAAGTGTAAGCAGGAATTGACTTCAACTCAGGTCATTCTTCAGTTGTATTTGAATTTGTGGACTAATTTTCCTTGATATCACAGACAGACCTAGCAGCAATACCCTGTAACCTTTTCATCTGTGATATACAACTAACTTCTGTATGAAAACAGTCAGCTTTAGTTTTACTGCACAAAATATATCTATAAAACCCTGTTAACTGTTTTCCTTATGCAAGACAGCAATTATGACCTCTTTGACTTAGCACTTATTCTACAGAAATAAGCAATTGCCATTTGGCTCTATTCATTCTGTACTTTGTTTCACACTTTCTTAAGATGTATCAGCAGACTTTTAATTATCCTGCAAATGATTCTATTAAGCATTCTCCTTGCATATTAAATGCAGAAGACATTGTTTTGAGCTTCCTTTGCCTCCTGTGAATAGAATGTGGGCAGACATAGAAAAATCAAATTATTTTACTAAATGAAAACAACCTGAGCAGAAGAAATCATTTTGAATAATGACAGCTTGGGTGAGAGTGTCACCATTTTCTATCAGTTTGCTCTGCATCACATCGGAGCTCACTTGATAGAATGTTAAAAAAAAATGTATCTAGTAAAAATAAGCTGTGACAGTCTCTAAGTAAATGTAATAAATCAGGAGGATTTTCAAAGGGAATAAGAAGTGTCATTTATGATGGTTGCAGCTTATACGCCCACTATGATTCCTGTACTGGTACAGTTTATACTCTCCCATGGTAGATAAAATTATTACTTGATCTGTCAAAATGGAGTGACAAAATTTTTGTGGGTAGACAGCTTATTTAAGAATAGTAAAGTTCTCTTGTCTGTTTGCTATCTGAACTCAAAGTGCTGTAGAAAACAAGAAATGAGGGAAAGCAATCATTGTTCCAACTTTGTTCAGGAAGTTGGTATAAAATTGGGAACAAAAAAGTTAGTAGGAAATGTCTTAATATTTTACCAATAGGAATCTCAAGAAATAGTAAACGTTTTAATCTTAAAAGTTCTTATGTCAGTAGCCTGTGAGACCTAAATTCTAGCAGATTTCCTGTAATAGAATGAATTGATAAATCTGAAAGTTTTTGCTCAGCAGGATGTGGACTGGTTTAATCTCTCAATTCCAGGTGTTTGCTACTGGATTAATTCCAAGAACTGACTGTGATTGCATAGTGCTAGCTCAGATCTGCCAGTTACCCATATATGACCAGGACAGTCAAAGGTATGGAATATTTATGCAATCTCAAGCACTAAATCCATGGGCAGGAGCACTTCGTTGCAGTTCTGGTGAAAATTGCATATAGGTAGAAAAAGGTCTGTTCTGAAACTTAGAAGTGTGATCCTAAAATTGGACTCCATGCCACTTCTTTAAAGGCTGAAGCTTGTTTTGCTTCTAGATGTGTTTAGGGAGATCACACATTAGGTTTACTAATCACTGTCATTTACAGAAGTTCTGTTTCTGCTTTTTGAACACATAATGAAGAAGTAAGCAAGTCATGGTGTGTAATGGCTCACACAGGTAAAGGCATCTAATACTTTTAAGGCTTCTAAAGCTTATTAAAAATATGGCTAAAATTCAAGTCAGCAAGGTATTAAAATTAAATGAAGTGTATATGTTTTGATAGTGGGAAGGAATACTTGGCTTTTGGGATGGGTTGCAAAGGAACATAATGAACCTGCCATGATTTACAGCATTAAAATTGTAATTAGGAGTCCTTCTAACTCTTTAAACCCACCATGAGCTACATCTGAAACCTGAATAAAGGCCAGACATACTTTTCTGTACTTTTTTTTTCTCTGCTTGCACATTTTGAAAGAAATGTTATGGAGTTACACTTCCTGTGCTAAATGTGGAGTTGGAGTTCTGTGCTCTGTTAGAAAAGGCATTTAGAGGATGAATGCATTTGCATATTTTCTGACGAAATGATCACAGTCAAATGGAAAGGATGGTTCTAGCATGAGCTGTGAGCCCCATATTTCAAAATAGTTACTAATTTCCAACCCTAACTATCTATGATTCTATGATTCCCAGTTACGAGATCCCATCAGTTCCCACTGGACAGCTTAAACCCCAAGTACTTTAGAAAGGATATGGGTTTAAGAATTTTGTAGTGACTGATCTATAGTGACTAGAAGTGTGTCTTCACTTCAAAACAACTCTCAGATATTGCTGTTTATTGAAGGTATTTTCTATTCTCACAGCTGCATAGAGTATTCACTTAGCTTTGGTAAAGGGGAGTCAAGAGTGGAACCAATCTGAATTGTGAAACTATTCCTTCCTCTTTGGATGAAATATGAGCTGTAAAGTAGGTATCTGGGTTTTCCAAATGAGTGGTGAGATACTGTTTTGGGGCAACCTGTGGTGAAAATCAGCTTTTTTTCACAGACTTCAGTTTGCTTCTGCTGCTTGTATAGCTGCAAGGATATTTCTTATAGTGTCTGTGGCAAGTGGAGTCAAACTGGACTTCTCCCCATAAAAAATGGGCATTCTAGGAAAACAGTAAATGCTTCCTTGCACAGAAGTCAGCACACTGTAGTCTTAGTAGGTGAAGAGCAGAATTCATGACAAAAATAAGCAGAGGACATCAAACACACCATAGATTATTTTTTTCCAAGAGCAGAATCTTCTAAATATAGATTATAGTAATTTGCTTTCAAACAACTCATTTTCAGCATCTGACATGTTCATTAACCCCAGGTAGAAAAATTATTGTGGTGCATTAATTTTTCACCAATGAAGACATTAGTCATATTTGCAAGTATCATTAGTGTCTGCCACTGAGGTGGAAAAGTCTCACTGTCTCTCCAAATGGAGGATGCATTAGAATGTTAACTAGGGTCTGCTGAGTTCTGTGGGTTATCAACCCTTGCACACTTTTATGCATTGAATTTTAATTAGACTTTTCTAAAAGTACATCATTAAAAGACATGTTTTATAAGTGAGTAGGACAGATATGTAATCCTTTCGTAGAATAAGGTAAAATGTACAAGGATTTAGTGTAAGTATTCTGATAGTTCTTCTGACAATATGAAGGGTACAAGTTCATATATTAAACTCTATGTGTGCTCAGCAATTATAAGAAGGAAATTAGTTCAGAGGTATTACAGTCCACTGAGGGGGGAAGGGAAAAGGCTTTCAGAGGTGCCAACAGCAGGTGTCTAAATGTAAGTGAGGTCAGAGACTTGGGGTGTTTTTCTTCCCACTGAGTTATGTTAAATCCCTTTCACAGCACATTCCTAAAATAAAGACCAAGTTCTGGAAAATGTCTCAGAACGATTGGCTCCTATCTTAGATGCTTTTCTGTACGTTCTTTCTATTCGATGCTCACAAAGTCTTTTATCAAATCTTTATTTAAATGGGTTTGCTTTGGATTTATCTGTGACCTATATTTTTAATCCTTCATGGAATAAAATAGTCCTTTTTCTAGCTTTTGTTAAGGATGTGGTGGAAAGGAGAGCGAGTTGAAGAAGTGTTGTTCTACTTAAATTTTTTCACACTAAAACAATGCTCAAATTTTATTCCCTGAAGTGTAAGGCTGTATATCTGTACAGTGGCTAATCTTTCAGAAGTGTTTTTTTGTAGGTAGAAGGGTGAATGCATGTCTTCCTGATAAGTATGACTAAATCTCAGAAAAGAGCCAAGGGGAAATGACATTCCCTTCAGTAATACTTGTAGAACTTTGAATCAGTTATTCCCTGTTTCCCTAGTTTCTTCCCCGTTCACTTGAATTGTCTGACTTCCATTTAAAGAGGGCATGAAGTAGCTCAACAAAGAACCTGCTGAGGGCATGAAGTAGCTCAACAGAGAACCTGCTGATGACAGTCAGCAAGTTCACTAACTGGAATCAACATAATGTCATATAAATATTCCTGATTCCTTTCTGTTCTCAGACCACTCCCATTTCTTTTTTTCATCTCTTCTGATATTTTTCAGTATAATAAAACCATCAAGTTGGCAAAAAGCATCAAAAGGGCAAACTACTGTGTCAATACAAAGTTATTAGTGCAGGTGGGATGGGGCTTATCTTGTGCTGCTTTAAGTTAGGTGTCTTGTCTAGGTGAATGTTTTATACATCAGTGGAGTAAATGGCAAGGAACAGTCACTTCCAGAGAAAATGCCCATTTTTCAGGGCCACTGACGGCAACTAGACTCCTGGGTATAGGTTTTCATCAGGAGTATGACCAGGATAGGAGGAGTGGAGCACCTCTGGAAGTGCCTCTCTCCATGTTGACAACAAAGCAGGCTGGAGAACCAGCTTGGCTTTGAGCTGTGACAGTGAACCTTTAAATGTTTGCTTTAACTTATTTAACAGTTTCAGATGTTGCTTGCTTAATTTCAGTCTTCTGATTTGGATGCTGTGGACATAATAAATCATAATATGAAGCATTTGTATATTATTTTTTTCAATACAATTTTTCTTACAAATAAGTAACTGGGAACTAGAAAGCTAGTTGAATACTGTGAGATGTGTAAATATGATCCGTGTCAATAAAAAGACTAATACAGAATTAAGTGATCTATTCCTTGTATGA
>JASSUY010040212.1:2074-17813 GCA_032466535.1 Forpus xanthops | reverse complement strand
GTATTATTATTGGTGGCAGCAGTAGTGATTTATGTTATACCTTAGTTACTAAACTGTTCTTATCTCAACCTGTGGGAATTGCATTTTGATTCTCCTTCCCATTTCCCCGGGACTGGGGAAGAAAAAGGGGAGAGTGCGCAGAACTGTTTGAGGGGCCTCAAATTAGGACACCTGACCTGACCTTTGTTTTACAAGTCACATCATTTGATGACTGAATCCTGCACCGAGCAGGATTTTTACTTAGATTTTAAATATATCCTAGAAAAACAACCAATAATATTTTAAAGATTTTGCATGATTCTTATTCCAGTGGTTAATTTCATTAAAGTTAAATATTTGACACATAGAATGTCAGACTAGAGGTGCATGCCTTATTATATATTTTAGCTCCTAGCTACTGCAAGTAATTGCTTCATATTATCAGTGTAGTGTCTGAGAGGGTGCTCTGTCCACAGCTCATAAATGCATCATAGCATCATGAATGAAGTGAGTCAGTCACGTGTTGGTTCTCACACACCTTTTGTGAAATCTGCATATATGATGCGTACAATGTTTTTCTCCTTTGATAAAGACCTAGCTTGGTATTGAAGCTTATTCTTTTTTCTTATTCTTCATCTCTCTGTATATCTAGATTAATTAAAGAGACATTTGAGATTGCAATCACACAGAGCCCAGTGAAATTACTTTCCTACTCTTGCAGAAACGGTATGTCTGCCTTCCCTAAAGCTATTGAAATCCTATTGGTGAAAATCACTTTTCTGAGGATTAGAAAATTAATTCTAAATGTGATTTTCACTTTATAACTAGCTTTCAATTCCTTGTTCTCTAGGTAGAATTGGGTTTGTTTGTCTGTTTAAGAAGCTCTTCTTTCCTAGTTTTTTAGTTCTGTATTTTATTTACAGACAGTAACCATATTATAGAATCATAGAATCACAGAATACTTAGGGTTTGACCTTAAGATCATCTAGTTCCAAACCCCCTGTCATGGGCAGGGACACCTCCCACTAAACCACTGAACCATGTCACCCAAGTCTCTGTTCAACCTCGCCTTGAACACCACCAGCAATGGAGCATTCACAACTTCCCTAGCCAGCCCATTCCAGTGCCTCACTACCCTTACAGTAAAGAACTTCTTCCTCTATATCCATTCTAAACTTCCCCTGTGTAAGCATAAACCTGTTGCCTCTTGTCCTATCACTATAGTCTCTAATGAAAGGTCCCTCCCCAGCATCCTTATAGGGCCCCCTTCAGATACTGGAAGGCTGTTATGAAGTCTCCACACAGCCTTCTCTTCTCCAGGCTGAACAGCTCCAACTCCATCATCCTATCTTCATACGGATGGTGTTCCAGTCCCCTGGTCTTCCTCATGGCCCTCCTCTGGACTTGCTCCAACAGTTCCATGTCCTTTTTATGGACATCAGAACCATATCCTTCTCAACCTTTCTTTTTTTCATTTTTCCTTTAGGCTAAGCCTCCCATTTGCTGACATCTCGATGTGTGAGCTCCCAAGGCCACGGGCCTTCTCCAATACAGAACTTCACATGTATACGCAACCCCTTAACTGTGCACACACGGAGTTTTCTGGGACTCTACTGGCTCCTCTGAGAGATAGCTTCTCCCTATAGTTTTGCACTTCAAAATGCACATCCCAGACTACTTCATCTACCTGCCAGCTAGTCCCCCTTGATCTTTACTAGTGATCACACACTCAAATTTCTGCCTATGCATCAGTCACTGGCATCATGGACACATGGACCTGTAGGATCCTGGTCCCACTCCAGTGGCTGGCATTTGAATTAACTCATTCCAGTCTCTCTAGCTGCTGGCACATGGGTCATGGACACCTAGACACTCACTTAAGGTGAGTGTCTCATCATGTCATCACGGACACCCTGTGACCTGAGGTCCCACACAAGTTGCTGCACTCTCACAGAGAATGGAGATTTCCTCATTCAGGCAAAGTGTTAGAAACAGGCAGACTGCTGATCATAAACAAGGCAGAGAAGTGTACCAGGTATTTTGAGTAGGACCAGCCCCTTTTATCATCTTATTCATCCATTTTACCATGCTTGTTCCTCCCCAAATCACCTAAATTATTCCCTTATCCCGCCTTTGTCTGTTTTCTTATGAATCATATTGTTAGTGTTGGGCAGACCTGGAATGGTCCTCCTTTTCATCTCATACACCCAGGCAGCAACCCCCTATAGTCCTATGAGTGCTTTAGTGTTGACTTATCTTGATGAGTTACACACCTGGACATGGGCTGAGGGTCTCCTGGCACAGTCCTGGGAAGAGCCTGCACAGAATGTTCTTTCTGAGTAATTTGGTTTCCTCTCCTGACATTTTAATCCTGTGACCCTCTGGGCTTGTGAGGCTGAAGTTTCTTCCGTGATGGGCCTGGAAATATCAAGAGCAGGGTACTTCTTGGGCTTCCACAGTTGCCATTGTGCCTTTGGGATCATTTTTTGATGTGCAGTCAAGCTTTTATCATATTATAAGATGTAAATGTAAAAATATACAAATGAGCTGTCATTATAGCCAATGGAAATCTAGTCATTACAGTCAGTGAAGTCAGCAGAGCTATTCAACTCACCAAATTAAAGTGTCAACTAACTAGACTTCCTTAATTCTATTTACTGTTTGAACAAGGGCTTGGCTTCCTTAAAATTTGAATTTAGTTGCATTTGAGAGGCCACAGAGTATCAGTCATTCATAAGAAACTGACAGATGTGATGTAGGACTTGTGAGACACATGTTCTTCAAAAGCAGCAACTATCAGTCAGTCAGTATGCTTTTTGCTTTTCTTCAAGTTAAAATTTTAACTTCTTCTAATAAAGGAATGACATTATTTTAATTTTTATTACATGAAGAACACCTTTGATAGAAAACATTTAAAAAAATGGTGATTTTCTTTTTTATTTAGTTTTGTTAGTGACCACTAAAAATAGGTTTCTATGAAGAATTACATGGATAGACAAGTGTAGTGATTCAGCAATGCATTAAGCCAATGCAACGAAGCACAAGGATTGCCTTCTTCCAACATATTTCCAAATGTAATTTAGATTTTGTTAGCTGGTAAATAGGTTCTGTCAGAACTGATACAGCTGAACCAATATCTATCAGCTCACTGGAGTGTGGCTATACACTGGGGTTGCAAATATCAACATAGCAAAGCGTTTTATGAGCAGGATGAAGTGAACTGCCTTCATCTATATTCTGGACAGTTACATCAGGCACCATAATTTTGTCTATCTGAGTCCTTAACGGATGTATTGCCTTCACATCTGCACATTATGCTGCATTTTCCAAAGTAAAAAGCCTGGGACCCATTTCAATTTGCACACACCACTCATGATTTTTAATTAGCAGCACAGTTTCTGACTAGTTAGACTCCTCATTTTTTTTAACTTCCCTCCTATTTCCTAGTTTTTGTACTGTTGCATACTTTGCAAAACACAATAATTTAAATTCAAACTGAACAAAAAAAGCTAAAAGATAAATAATACTTTTAATGAAAATGATAGCAAAATCATCTATTATTTTTCTCACATAATTTGCTCTTTTTTATCAACAGAAGTCTACTATTTCACCTTCTTAAAAAGATAGAGTCAGTCTTTCTTAATGAGAAGGCATAAGAGTTTTTAATTATGATTAAGAAAAACATTACTTTGGAGTTCTAAAAACAAGTCGCCACTATGTTAGACTTTATTTAAGCAGTAAGTAAACCAAAAAATTCAGGTACTGAACCTTGGCAATGGTAAGCTAATGTTAAGTCTCTAGCATAGTGAACTAGAGGCCTTTACATGGGCTCATATAAAAATGAACTGAAAAGAAAACTTTTAACAAAAATGTGTTGAACTGTGACTAACAGGAGTATTAGCAAAAGAGGGAGGTATACATTTTTTCCACACAGAATGGTGACCAGACTGAGTAATACAGGCATTTTAATTTCCTATAGTAGTCATTCTATTTATAAAGAATAGTGTTAGAGGCTTTTTTTTTTTTCTGTTTAAACCAATTAATAAATTACAAGTAATTTGGTGAAAAAAAAAATAAAAAAAAAATAAAAAAAAAAAAACCACAAACCAAAAACCAGAAACAAAAAAAAAACCAAAACAATCAAACAAACCTGCTGAAGCAGGGTAAGAGCATAAGGAGGAGGCTGTGGTGGAGGAAGAAAATGCCAATATGAAGTGTTAGAAAGTGAGCACAACTCACATTCTCCATCCCTATCTACTGCCCCTCAGGGGAAGGAGATAGAAGAGACAGGAGTGAAGGTGAGCCTGGGAAGAGAGAGAGGGTGAAAAGAAGGTGCTTTAGTTTTCTTTGTATTTGTCACTATTTTATTCTGGTATTAACTGACAACAAATTAATTATCCCTAGTAAAGTTTGTTTTGCTTATGTTTGTACTTGTTAAATGATCTTGATGTATTTGAAGCTGTGGCTGTACTAGCAGCAGGCTCAACTTTTGTGGCCCATGGGAGAAAGGCAGTGGGTTGAAAGAAACCTCGATTTTGTGTAGTGTTACTTGGCTGTGTGCAGGCTCTGTCTGTGTGATCAACTGCCTTGGCAAATGTCTCCAATGTTAAAATGAAAGGGACAGCATTTTTTTCACTCTCCTTTTAATTGGTTTTGTGTGGCTTGCTATATGAATTGGAAGTGAGGTGGAAGTGCAGTCAAAATGTTTATTGCCTGGGGCAGGAAAATAATTAGGACTTGTTATAGGTGAATGCCTTGGCACATCAGCAGCAGTGACCATAGTTAAGAGAATGTTCGCAAGGCTTTTGAAATATGTGAAGAAACCTTCATGGCTGATGAGCCTGAAAAGACTAGTAAACTGTGGACATAAAAAAAAACCTCCCAATTTTTCATAGAACAGTGCAAGAAAGAGAATTAATTTAGATGTCTGTAATTCAAGCTAACGTATGTTATTGCTCTAAAAATTAATTGGTATTTTTTGCACAGAAAAAAATATTCATATAGAAATACTGTAATTCTTCCACAGTTATAAGTTAAACATATACATTTTTATTCTTCCTACTTACATAGCTGTCACCTCATTTACACTTAATTAGTGACTTTAAATTTCAATATACCTAAAATACCAACATTTGCATAAATTGAAGCATAAAGTCTAAATTTTTCAGCTACTGTACTACTTTGTACAGTCAATGAAGAAAGATTTTGAAAGCATACAATATTCCACTTGTTTTAGGCATCTAGATGCCTTTAGACATGGCCATTTCTTGTCATACATAAGACAGTCTTGATGAATCATATCACGTTACCATATCAGAATCATGATTTGGTGTTACCTAGTAAAACGCAACATAAAAAATAGTACCATCACTATAAGAATATCACCCAAAACATTTTTTGCCAAACCATGTACTGAATGCAGCACTAAATAGTCTCAAGAGTCTTTCCCCATTGCTCTATTCTTTTTCTACATCCATGACACCCTCACTTACCAGGACTACAGATGTTGCTTCAACAAAATGAACAAAATAGAAACAGGCTATTTCCCTCCTCTCTTTAGTGCAATTTCTTTTCCAAAATGTCAAAAAGCAGCATTGTCACATATGCAGTCAGTAATAGTCTTCTGAGGTGTAGATAGTGAGTGGGTATGGTCAAATCTTTCAGTTCCAGAAACTCAAGAGAAACATTAATTGAAAGGTCACTGATATCACAGCATTTGGTTGTATCAAATTCCTTTCTTTGGTATCTTCACCATGAATGATTGATATGATATTGTCCATGTGAAGACTGTGAAGAATGTATTATGTTGTATTTAAGCTATGAACCTCCGGATAGCAAAAATAATTGCAGACCACCCTCTGTGGTCAGCAGCAGACAGAATTTATTAGGATCCAAGTGCTCCTGAATCTTCTGCTAGGATATCTAGTAAGAAGTTGCAATAGCTAGCAACTGTTCCTGAAGAGTTTTAAAAGGTGTCCCTGAGGAAAGTGAAGACATTTTAGTAGACAGTATGGGGCGGGGGGGGAGGGTGTCATTATCTCACCCACAGCCTGTGTCACTGTTCGCCAAGTACAAATAAGTGTGAATTATGTTTTCCCAGTACTCTTTTATATATATTTTGCAGTTGTGCAAATACTTACTAGCCATATTTTAAGGGAAAGCTAAAATCAGTACAGTGGAAAGATGAATATGCAAAGTGGTAATTGCTGACTCAGAACATTTATTCTGAAAACTCTTTCTCTAGATTTTATGAATCTCTCACTAAAATTCCATCCTGTATGAAAAATTCTATATGTTGCCTGCAACCCATAAAAATTAATTAATTAAATAAATATTTATCCTGGTTTTACAGGATTATCTCAGAAGCTAGACATTTTTTGTTTTATTTTCTTTTATAACATGCACTCATAAAATCATTGTTCACCTCAGGAAAGCAAAAAAAAGAACCAACAAGCCATCTCAGTAATTTTTGTTCCTTTCAGTAATGCATCATGCTTCAGCGTGTGTTTCTGCAACAGTGTCAATATAGGGTTCACACTTACATATACAACTTGTGTTTTCAGAGCCAGTAGTCTTCAGTCTAATACCAAAAAATAATCATCCTGTTAGAAAAAAGCTGAAAAAACCCTGGACTTAAATGTTTAAAATTCTTTCCAAGCCTTCTGAGCATGTACATGCATTATATGAAAACCATACAATGTTAACTCACCACCCCCACAATTAGAACATGAAAAGCATGTACCAGCAGGCACAGAAAACCACAGTTTTATGAAAAAGATTTTGGACTATTGATATTTCATTATATTTTCAGTCTTAGCTGGATCCTCGACAATTGTACAATATAACAGCCTCATAAATAATTTTGCTAACTAGTGCCAAATTAATTAACGATGAACCCTATGTGAAGTTTTAGTATTTCCTCTTTCCTTTTTTTTTTTTCTGTGGAGGGGGGTGGTAGAGGGAGAAAGGAGGTGGCTTGTATTTACATGATAATTTCAACACAAAAATAAATAATTTTTCAAGATTATATTTGAAATAACACTTGTCTTATGTGCTCTCCTTCAATCCATGTCCAGGACATTTTTTTCTCATATTCAGTATTTCCATCAATTTCCTATTCAGTATTTGCATCAAACTAATATGGTGATTTTAGTAGGGAGGTGATTCAAAAAGTTAAGCACTTTGTCTTGTTTTGTCTGTTTGTTCATGCTTTCCAATACAGAAGTTGACTGGGTACTTTTCTAGCTAACATGCCATTATCTGCAAGTGATATTTTAAAGGCAGTGGCTACAAACCAGCTACTAAATCTTCTTTACTATTCACTTTGTATCTACTGCTACAGCTTTCTGGACAGGCTAAATTTTGATGTTAACCTGAACATACAGTTCCCACATTACTCCTTTTCAATCTCATGTGACTGACAGAGGTGAATATAAACTATGAAGCAGCTGCTGCAGTGATGAATACGTGACAGATTTACCTTATAAAACCACAAAGATCAGGCAATGTATGTTTTGGATCTTTAATTGGTAGGCAACATACTGAATAATGACTCAAATGACCTGTTCTAGTCAGGTCAGTGGATACTCTCTTCCCTCTGCTATAAGAGTAGCGAAGGCCTGCATGGTTGTTCACACTGTGCAGAAAAAGAAATTCATGCACTGGGGAACAGCGTCTACCCTTTGGACTTGTGCAAAGAGTTTGACACTGTCCCACATGACACCCTTGTCTCTAAGTTGGAAAGACATCAATTTGATAGGCAGACCACTCGCTGGATAAAGAACTGTCTGGATGGCTACATGCAAAGAGTTGTGGTTAATGGCTCAATGTCCAGCTGGAGACCAGTAACGAGTGCTGTCCCTCAGAGATGGGTGTTGGGACTGGTCTTTTTCAATATCTTTGTCAGTGACTTGGACAGTGGGATTGAATGTGTCCTCAGCAAGTTTGCCGATGACACCAAGCTGTGTGATTTGGTTGGTGTGTTGGAGGGAAGGAATGTCATCCAGAGGGACCTTGACATGCTTGTGGGTGGTGTCGTAGTTTGAGGCTCTCAAACTTATGCAGTCTCTCTCTCACTCACTTCCAACTCTTACTTCCCCAGTCCTGGGGAGATGGGAAGGAGAATCAAAAGAATGCAACTCCCACAGGTTGAGATAAGAACAGTTTAGTAACTAAGGTATAACATAAATCACTACTGCTATCACCAATAAAAATACAAGAGAAAATACAAAGAAAGAGAATGCAACAGATCTTCACCTCATACCTAGCCACATCACACAGTGCCCCCCCATCACCTGATAGGAAGCTCGACAGTACACCCGATCACCTCATACCAAATCCTGGCCACGCCGCGCACCCCCCCTGCACCACCACACTTCCGCGTCTCTGCTCTCCCTCTCTACATCCCGGACATGATGTGCTATGGTATGGAATACCTCTTTGGACAGTTTGGGTCAGGTGCCCTGTCTCTGCTTCCGCCCGGCTTCTTCCCGGCTCCCCTCCTCCCTGGCAGTGCATGAAATTCATAGAGTCCTTGGTCAAACCAAAATATTCTAACTGCAGCTATAAGCACTGGTGTTACTAGCACTGTTCCCAAGCCGAAAATCCAAAACACAGTGCTGCACCAGCTACTACTTAAAGGAGAAAGATGACTGCTGCTGCTGAATCCATGACAGGTGGGCTGATGCCGACCTCATGAAGTTTAACCATGACAAGTGAAAGGTCCTACACCTGAGTCAGAACAATCTGAGGCACAGCTACAGGTTGGGCAGAGAAGATATTCAGAGCAGCCCTGAGGAGAAGGACTTGGGCGTGTTGGTTGATGAAAAAATTAACATGAGCCAGCAGTGTGCTCTTACAGGCCAGAAAGCCAACCGTATCCTGGGCTGCATCAAAAGGAGTATGACCAGCAGGTCGAAGGAGGTGATCCTGCCCCTCTATTCTGCTCTCGTGAGACCTCACTTGGGGTACTGTGTGCAGTTCTGGTGTCCTCAACATAAAAAGGACATAGAACTGTTGTAACAAGTCCAGAGGAGAGCCACGAGGATGATCAGAGGACTGGAGCATATTCTGTATGAAGATAGGCTGAGAAAGTTGGGGCTGTTCATCCTGGAGAAGAGAAGGCTGCGTGGAGACCTCATAGAAGCCTTCCAATATCTGAAGGGGGCCTATTGGGATGCTGGGAAGATACTCTTCATTCGGGACTGTAGTGATAGGGCAAGAGTTAACAGGTTCAAACTTAAACAGAGGAAGTTTAGACTGGATCTGAGGAAGAAATTCTTTTTTGCAAGGGTGGTGAGGCACTGGAATGAGTAGCCCAGGGAAGTTGTGAATGCTCCATCACTGGCAGTGTTCAAGACTGGGTTGGACATAGCCTTGGGTAGCATGATTTAGTGCGAGGTATAGCTGTCCACGTCAGGACCTTTCCAGCCCTAGGTGTTCTATGAGTCTATGATTCTATGACTCTGTTGATTATAAGTCAGGAATCATTGAAAAAGCAGGGGTTACACAGGAATATCTGTGCTGGAAAGCGCAGTATTAGCTAGGAGTAAAGTTTGTAGACTTCAGGGGAAAAAAAGAAATCTGGGTGAAGTTGTGATAACTACAAGATTGTAGTTATGTAAATGAATGAGATCCCATAGGCAAGGGGTCAAATATGGTTAACTTTCTCCACTAGGGAATGAAGCTATTTTAATCTTTATTATAGGTTATTAGAGTTAATATTAGAAGACTGACTTTGTTAATAAGAAAATACCATTCAATTCTGTTCTTGTAAGACTGCTAAGAAGAAAGAGTAAAGTGGTTTAATTTAGTTTGGTTTAGTTTTGATTTTGCTTACTGCATTATTTATTTTCTTATTGATTGATCTATGCAATTTTTCACCTCTAGGCAAACTAGGAAAGTATAATCTTTAGTTTGAAGCAGTGAGAAATCAATTGCACTTATACCCAAATAGGATTATTTCAAATATACATTTAAATTCTTCTTTTTTAGGTCATATACTTTGTCTAATGCTTAAATAGCATTTAACACACTAGGGTTCTTTCCTCATTAATAATGTAAAGATCAATAATAGTATGAATAATAAACTTGCAATGACCAAGTTCTTCACTCCACTTCCAAGCAATACTATAAAACATGTCTAAGGCTCTCTTCTCAAATATGGTTGCTCTAATGTGTAGTTACTTAACCGAATACAATTCAGTTAGAAACACAGCTGGAGCATGAGTTGCCAGTCATTTACAAAACAGCCCTAGTCAAAAAAAAGCATCAGAACATGACTCTTGCAATCCATAGTGAATGACTGAAGCTTCAGGCTCACAAATTCACAGGTAGGCAAAGAAGGTGCTCACCAAGACATTCTCTCACTTTTCCCCCCTCAAGAGGAAAAAAAAATGAAAAAAATTATGATTCATGATAAGAACATTGAGATTAATCACCCCTTACTGCCGTAGGTAAAATCTACTCAGGGAAGATTCATTTGATTTGTTGATACTTAAAAACCGAGTAGTGAGAAATAAAACCAAAAAACACCTTCTCCCCACCCCTCCTTTTCCCAGGCTTGACTTCACTCCTGACACTTCTATCTCCCCTTTCTGAGCAAGGCAGGTGGATGAAGAATGGGGCTTGTGGTCACCTCATAACACTTCATCTTTGTCACTCCTTCTTTTCACACTGTTCCAGTGCTCCCACATTGGGTCTCTCCCAGAGGATACAGTCCTTCATTAAATTTTCCAATGTGGATACCTCTCACAGGCTGCAGTTCTTCAACAACTGCTCTATCATGGATCCTTTCCACTGGTTAGAAGGGGCTGATCCAGTGTGAGTTCCCCCAGGCAGAACACAGGAGAGAGAAAGCTCCTCTGTGGTCTCCTCTCCATGAGCTACAGACTCTGCCAGGAGTATGGTCCTGCATGAACTCTGTGAGCTGCAGTTTCCTTTAGGGCATATCCACCTGTTCTGGCACGAGGTCCTCCATGGCCTGCAGGGCAGATATCTGCCCCAGTGAGGTTCTCCACGGGCGGGGGGGGGGTGGGGGGGGCAATATGAATCACCACGGTCTTCATAACAGGCTGCAGGGAAATCTCTGCTCTGGCACCCAGGGCATTTCCTCCATGTAATTTTCCCTGTTGGTGTCTGTAGTGCTGTTTTTTTCACTTTCCTTTTTTTCATCAATATTGACTGTTGCTCTGCTTATCTCCTAAACTGGTGATGATATGAAGCAGTTAAGTATTCCACATAATATATGTGGAATAAATAAACTGTTTTCATTAATCATTCCGCATAGATTTTCCACTTAATTCCTATAGTTTTGAATTGAAATTGTAAGAATTACAATTACTTTAGAAGAGTAAACTTTATTCTACATCAAACATTAGTTATGACATCAGTTATTTCTGATTCTTAGGAAAAGAAAAATGAGTTATGGCAGATTAATGTTATTTTATTTCCTCAAAAGTTTCAGGAAAAATTAAGAAGTGAGGAAATTATTTAAAGACTAGTCATTAAGTAGTTATAATGTGTGTGTATAGAGAAAGAAATTTACTTTGTTACTTGCCAAAAGTGGGATCTGTGGGAAATTCAGAAAATGAATTTGTAGAAGAAGGAAGTCTATTTAAAGGAAGTTTTCATAGAATCATAGAATAGTTTAGGTTGGAAAGGACCTTAAGATCATCTAGTTCCAACCGCCCTGACATGGGCAGGGACACCTCCCACTAAACCGTGCCACCCAACCTGCCCAGCCTGGCCTTGAGCACTGCCAGTGATGGAGCATTCTCAAATTCCCTGGGCAACTCATTCAAGTGTCTCTCCACCTACACAGTAAAGAATTTCTTCCTCATATCCAATCTAAACTTCCTTGTGTAAGTTTGAACCTGTTACCCCTTGTCCTATCACTACAGTCCCTCATGAAGAGTCCTGCCCAAGCATCCCTATAGGCTCCCCTCAGACACTGGAAGGCTGCTATGAGGTCTCAACACAGCCTTCTCTTCTTCAGGCTGAGCAGCCTCAACTTTCTCAGCCTATCTTCATAGGGGAGGTGCTCCACTCTCCTGATCATCCTGGTGGCTCTCTGGACTTGTTCCAATAGTTCCATGTCCTTTTTACGTTGAGGACACCAGAACTGCACGCAGTACTCCAAGCGAGGTCTCATGAGAGCAGAATAGAGGGGCAGGATCACCTCCCTCGACCTGCTGCTTATGCTCTTTTGATGCACCCCAGGATACGGTTGGCTTTCTGGGCTGCAAGCGCCCACTGCCAGCTCATACTTACTTTTTCATGACGTAATAGAACATGTCTTAAAATGTTAATACTGAAATACACTCAGTTCATAATATTTGTGCCTTTTTTTGATGTGCTTTCTTTTTTTTTTTTTTTTTTTTTTTGATTTTGGCTTTCAGGTTTAATCTTAAGTACAATATGTGATAGAAGCTTGCTATTTTTATTATATGATTACTGTTAAGTATTTTTTCTGCATATTTCATCATAATTGATATATTTTAGCCTGTTACCTCCATTTCAAGTTTAGTGGAGACTTGCCTCCATTATTTACTCTTCTTTTTAACTAAAAAATAATGGAGCAGTATATAGGGAACAAATATAAACATATACTGAATGTAAAAATAAGCAAACAAACAAACAAAAAAGCTTTTTCTTGTGTATTCTCATTCTTCTGTATTTTCTATCACTGCATCAGATTTTTATTTTTAAGTTTTCTTTTCCTCTGTATAAGATTCTTCAATTTCTTATATGGGCTAGAATAAGCTTATTTTATGTTCATATCTACAAGAACTATTTCTGGGTTTAAGTGATAATGTCTTAAAATGTCCTCTTTTCTTGTTTGGTTGTGTTTTGGATTCTTTTTTCCCTGCTCCCTTGGATAACATCAGCACTTGATTCGTAATTATGGCGTTTTACTGTAAGGTTTAGGAAATAAATTATTTCTTAATTTATTCAAGTCAGCAAAAGCCTTCATTTTTGAATATGACACTTCTTTACTGAATATTTGCTTTTTTTAAAGTTCATACTACTACAACACAAATCTTAAATTTTTATACTTTGTACCAGTAACTCAGGACAATCAAGCAGAGGCCACAAGTTACCCTGACAAGTTTTGCAAACTCTGACCTTAGAGGTTTTCAAGACCTGAAAGAGGAAACCAATATAGCTTAACCTCTAAGAAGACTCTAATTTAAACAGAAGTCAGACCTCCAGAGGTCATTTTAATTTGGAATTATTCTATGTTTTATCATGGTCAGACCTGTTGTTACTTCAACCCTTCATGCCCCATGTTGAATGACAAAAAGAACTGTACTTGATTAAGCCCAGCCCAGCTGCTCATTCACTCCCTGCTTCTTCCGCCCTGTTCCTGGAGGGATGGGGAGGAAAATCAAAAGACTATAAATCCCACGGGTTGAGATAAGAACAGTCCAGTAGCTAACATATAACACTAACCCATTACTGCTACCGCTGATAATAATAATGATAAGGGAAATAACAAGGGAAAAGAATACAACCACTCACCACCCACAGTGTGATACCCAGCCTAACCAAGCAGTGATCTAACCCTTCTGGGTAACTGCTCCCAGTTTATATCATGGGCATGATGTGCTATGGTAGGGAATACCTCTTTGACTAGTTTGGGTCAGGGGTCCTGTCTCTGCTTCCTCCCAGCTTTCCCTCCTCCCTGGTAGAGCATGAGACTCAGAAAACCCTTGGTCAGACTAAACATTAATGAGCAACGGCTAAAAACCTTATTGTTATCAGTGCTGTTCCCAGACTGAAAATCAAGACCACAGTACCGTAACAGCTACTAAGAAGGAGAAAAATGACTGCTACTGCTGAACCCAGGACAGTTTACAAAATTTTAAATTTGGATATCTCCATTTTGTTAAAAGTAGAATAAACTAAGGGAAAAATAAAAAATGCGAAAAATGTAATCAAATATTTAGGACTTGATAACCAGTGATGAGAAGAATGTGATGATGTTGCAGGAAAGTGTTGAGGTTTGGTGCTTTGGGGGCTTTTGCGTGTTTTGTTTATTTTTTTTCTTTTACCATTGTCCTTTCTAAAATAACTAGTTTTTAATAGACTTTCCTTTTGTTCTCCAACCAATTTTCATTATAGCCTTTGTTTTATATGTGTTGTGATATTTATTTTATACCTAAGAGGCAGAATAAATTTCACCTTAATTTGGCCATCTGAAATACCTTATGGAGTCTAATCCAGTTTTCTATGCTAGCTCAGTAGTTATGAGAAAGAAAATAACATCTCTAGGGGATGTCTAATATAATCATAACATAGGTATCTAAAATGGGAGATATTAATTAATTTTTGAAACCTCCTGTCTTCTTCACTGAAAGAACCCAGATGCTTAGCACAGAATTGATGCAACACCTAGACAGTCAAAGTAAGGATAAAATAATGACATCTACTCAGATTGGTTTGGTTAACATTGTTTGCAATTGGTATTTTCTGCTTAGTTATGTTTAGATATGATCAAGGATTTGTATACTTGTGGTCTATTTGCACTGGCTGATCAAGACTTACCATTGCTATACCTTGCAAGTGAATTTATGAACTGAGGATTTTTCTGACTCTTAATATTGTTCATTTGGATTTATCTTCAAATTAGTTTACATGGGATTTAGACTTACAAGTGTGTCAGGCATAATATTTACAAGACAGGTGTCTGTTACTTGATATAAAAGCTATGTCCATATTTCTCATCTTGTTATTTTCAACAGTATTACATTTATGTCTAAAGTTGGAAGTTGAAGAATATGGAATGCAAGGCATCTAATGTACAATGGAAATTGTCTAGCTATCAACGTTCTACAAAAATTTCCTGTATTTTCCATGAACAAATTAAAATATGCATGTAATTTTTATAAAACTAGATAAGAACTGTGAAATTATGCAAGTATAAGAAGATAAGGGTTAACTAATTCTTTGTCCAAGATGCAAGAATAAGTTATCAATTCATTATGTAAATTAAGTTCACTTCTGGAATAGACATTTTGATAAATGTAAGTCATACAAATTCATAAAGAGGAAAAATTTTTGTTAGAAAAGCAATAGGAACTATTTTCCATTGCTGAGTTAGTGAACACCCCTAAAAGTGGTAATCTAGTACTGTAGAAGTAGAAAAATTTGCTAGTGACTAGGAGAAATGAGTCTACTAAATCCACAGGGATACACTACTCTTGTATTTTCCTCTTTTTCATGAAGTCTCTGGCAGCACACATATGACTTTCAGGAAAGATTCCTTCCTACACATATTTCAAATCTAAAAGAATTTTGACTTGATGCCTAGAAAGCAATTTAGCAAGCAATTTGGTTTTTGAGGGGAATACTAAAGCTATCCCATAGCTTTTGTTCTCAAGAACAGAAACAACGCAAGTGGAAGACCATCAAATTTAGCTTTGAAAGAGTACTATTCAAGACATGGAAAGAAAAAAAGCCTAGCAGTGATCAGAGGGAGAAAGTAGTTGAAGACTTTCTCCTCTTTTCCATTTCTGTAATGTTTTTAAGCATAAGCTTCATTATTTTATTGTTGATCGGATGTCACAGAATGAAATTTCTCTAAGCTACTAAACTACTAAAGCTCCACAAGAGAAAATGGCTGGAAAGAAGCAAAATAAATGTCATTGCTAAATAAAGAAGGATTTCAAATAGGAAATAATACCATGGTGATTTAGAAGATAATTCTCTAGACAAGAACAAAGAGGGTTGCTTTTTTTTTCATTTTTTTCTGTGATAA
>JASSUY010040208.1:0-10041 GCA_032466535.1 Forpus xanthops | reverse complement strand
CAAAAATCCAAAACACAGCGCTCACCAGCTACTGCTTAAAGAAAAAAATAACTGCTGCTGCTGAACCCATGACAACTGGTTAGAAGAGTTCCTCTTCATGAAGACTGATCTCTTTTGGAAAAACAAAAGAAAAAAAAAAATAGAAACAAACATACCCTTCTCCCCCCCAGTCCCCGAAACCCAACAACCCTCTATTATTGCTCCTGCCTATAGGTAATACTTAGGCATTTGCCACCCTCATCTTTAGTAGCAAGGGGACAGTCATCACCACTGGGGCAGGAGGAGAGAGACCCCAGGAAGGAAACCAGAAAGAACTCCAACAAGAAGGATGGAGTTGTCCTTGGCACAGCCCTGGCACCTGGGATCTCAGTTTGACCTCATAACTCACTGAGTGTCCTCAGCTTCTCTTGGGCACTGTAAGGGGTCAGAAAGCAGAGATGAGCAGTACCCGAGGGAGCTGGGTCAGAAGGGCTTGTGACGGCAAAGGTGCCGGGGCAGGTGTCAGCTGGCCTTTGCACAGCTGCTGTCCAGGCAGAAGCTCCCAGCCTGATTCCTGCACATGGAGAGTTTGACCATCTCCACCACTAGTTGCCCAGTCACCAAGCTGCCTTTGAGCCTCTCCAGTGCCGTCTGTAAAGGCTTCACATGGAAATCCTCCTTCTGGGTTTTAAAAGTCCTCTTCTGCTGCTTTTGTGGCCCCTCAGTGAAAGGCAGGACCCTGTCCCTGAAATCCTTGGCCACTGAGCTAAGCTTTCATTTCCAGCATGATCCTGGTACTTCAGGTCATAGGAAGATAAATGGGACACCAAGGAGGGAGGCAATGGCTCTACTGAAGTTCCCTACACAAACAGGACAGGGGAACCTGCCCATACACCATGACACCCCAAGCTTTGGGGCCAAGAGACCAGCTGAGAGGGGACAACACTGCCATGCCATGCAGTAGGGAGCTGGAGAAGGGAGCCAGGTGACAGTACCTTATAAATCACCATGAGAAAGCTCACTTTGTCAGACACTCAAATCCCGTACGTGTTAGGGATTGCTACACAAGTGCAGGGGATTGCTCTGCACATTGCTAGCAAAGGGCTTGAGAGCCAAGGAAGAATGAAAAGACTAACAAAGACTTTTGAAAATATTTGTGAAAACCTGTGCCAAAATCTCCTTAGACGTGTATCCATGACTAAGCAAGAGAACTAAATTGCCATTGCTGATGCGCTGCTTGCTGGTCATGGTCAAAAAGCACTGATGCAGCAGTAAGCACAGCTTAATTGCTGAGAAGCTTACATATTAATAGCTGACTTTTTGGTCAGAAACATGTGAAAGCCTGTAGGCTTTGGAACAATAAAATAGAATTGGGTCTGTATGCTGGCAGAATAAAAGCTGTTGCATTTTCTGCCTTTGATAGGGACTTTCCAGAGCTGTCAGCTGAGCTGCAGAATTAGAAACCTGA
This sequence comes from Forpus xanthops, assembly GCA_032466535.1. NCBI lineage: Eukaryota > Metazoa > Chordata > Aves > Psittaciformes > Psittacidae > Forpus > Forpus xanthops. The sequence goes on along the minus strand of JASSUY010040208.1, from coordinate 8,594 downwards.
CATTGCAGCAGTCAGTTTTTAGATGTCAAGCTGTTCAAATGACTTGTCTCCAGGGAGGAATATCTAGCATGCAGGAATCAATAGTGAAACAGGTGAAGATGCCAGCATGCAGGGATAGCCATCCCAACACCATGCCCCAGACAGCCAAGTGAATCTACTAAAAAGGAGTCGTGGGAAAGGATGACTGAAAAACTTGCTCCCTCTTTGAATCAGTACAAGAGAGATGCTATAGACTATTCATTACATTTGTGAGATTACAGCTTGATTATATTCAATTCCACGTTACAGATTGATCTTCCACACATCCTCAGTTCACATGACGCCAGTGCTCCAAGCCACTCACTGAAGAGATTATAAAAGAGTCTATTTTATCATATCTTCACCTCTGAATGCATTACAAGTGACATCGCTTAATTTTAGCCAATCTGAACAGCTAATTAGATGTAAACAGATTGAAAAATTGTACACGCAGGACAACTCATTTTTCAAAAGGCCACTAATCGAAACAAACCCGAGTCCATCAATTCACTTCAACATTTGTCTAAATGAATTACAGCATAGACTTGGGCTGTACTGGCCTTGTGATTCATACAACTGGCTCCCTCCTCTTTTGATGAAAATCTAAGGCACTGCAAAAAAGAATAAGTTATTTGCTTATCAAGGCTCTATTATAACAAAGATGAAGATGCCTCTCTGTCTGAATCTACTGGACAATATGTATGAGCCAAAGCAATTACAGCCTACTCTGGTACTTTCTTCTTACCTCCCATACCCATCATACACACCAAAGCTGGGGGGGTCTTTGCAATAACAGATTAAAAAAATCAAAGTGTATTTAATCATGATCAATTGAGGCTCCAACTTCAAAGCTTTTTGGGTGCCATCCTCCCCTCTGCTCTCACCTCCTTACAACACGAGAAATGGGAAAGAAAAGGATCCTCAACAGATAGCTGGTAACCCTGCTTGTGACTCCCTCCAAGCACCAGCTGAGGGAATAGGACCAGTAATTACACTGAGATGCACTGCTGGACAGAGAGAAGCCCAAAGGGGCCTGACATGATTCAGACAAGATCAGGAACAGCTGAAGTTACCCACTACCAGACTTCTACATGCTATTGCCTTCATTTACAAACATGCACCTAAACTTTACTCTGAGTTTATGTAGCTTAAACTGCCAGCCTGGCATCTCGCTAGACCTCTGTCTGTCAGTGCAAAGAGCCCTGTTACTCATTTGTGTTTCTCATACTGGGACCTCACTTGGAGCATTGTGTACAGTTCTGGTGTCCTCAACATAAAAAGGACATGGAAGTGTTGGAACAAGTGCAGAGGAGGGCCATGAGGGTGAGCACAGGACTGGAGCACCTCCCATTTGAAGACAGGATGAGAAAGTTGGGGCTGTTCAGCCTGGAGAAGAGAAGGCTGCATGGAGATCTCATAGCAGCCTTCCAGAATCTGAAAGGGGGCTATAGGGATGTGGGGAGGGACTATTCATGAGGGATTGTACTGATAGAACAAGGGATAATGACTTAAAACTTAAACAGAGGAAGTTTAGATTGGATATGAGGAAGAAGTTCTTTACTGTGAGGGTGGTGAGGCACTGGAATGGGTTGCCCAGGGAAGCTGTGAATGCTCCATCGCTGGTGATGATCCAGACCAGGTTGGACACAGCTTTGGGTGGCATGGTTTAGTGTGATGTGTTCCTGCTCATGGCAGGGGGTTTGGAACTAGATGATCTTAAGGTCCTTTCCAACCCTAACTATTCTATGATTCTATGATTTACTGACCATGACCTACACACTCCTTTCTTTTCCCTTGAAAAAGATAGGAGCATCAAAGCTTTCACAGGAAAGCTTGCTTGCCAGCCACTGCCCTTGGCTGTGAAAGCCATTTATGCTGTTTCTCAGTACCTTTGGAGCCACAAGTACCACATCCAGTAAAGATGGAGTAATTTTTTACCCCTGCTCAAGAATCTGCTCTTAAACATACCAGGTGGCCCTTTGACTCATTGTGTTTGCAGAGGACTCTTGCAACAAGCCCAGTAACTACCAAGACTCCAGTTTTCTTGGTAGCATCATTGTTCCCAGGGGTATTTCCCCACCTCACTCCCCTGGTTTCCCATCTTTGTTCTATGGGTGTGGCTTTATGTTTGGCCACATCAGAGGGCCTGTTTTTAGACCAGTGTACCTAGTAAATTGGATTGGGATGTGTCAGTGAACTGTTTGCTTCTTATTTCCCCAGTTACATCTGCTGAGAACTTGATCAATGAGGGAAGCATGTACTCACCTAGGTCACTGGTAAAACAAACAAATAAATAAATAGCACAAGGCTATTCCCTGCTGTCCATCTAATAATGATAAATTCTCTTACAATTACATTGGGAAAGGCAGTTTTTACTCCACTAATAGTGTAACACATTCGAATTGCATGACTTTTCTTCCTTCATCATAGTGTCATATAGGGCCATGCCAAATACATCACTGACATCCATGTATACTACATCAGTATTGTTGTCTTTATCAAGCAAACACGTAGCTTCATAAATTACATTTTAATTAGTGGGCAAAATCTATTACATCGGTCCACATTGTTCAGCATTAGTTCTCATATATTTCTTTATTAAGGAGCGTCAGGTCTACATGTCCTGCTTCAGTCAATGTCAGACTGATAGGCCTATAAATATCTGGAATTTTTTCCCCCTACACTTTTTACTGCTTCACTCTCTAAGACCTTTAGAACTTTCCTGTGTTCTCAAACTTATTGAAAAGCAACATTAAAGTCCCTTAACTGCCTCTCTTTAAACTAAAGCCTGCAAAACATTTGGGACTACTGAGGTAAAACTGGTCCTGCTTCAGCAGCTGCCTTTTTAATGGGTTTAAATAGGCGCCATCATTATCCGACTCCCATGCAGCTAGAGCTAAGGAGATCAAGAAGCCCAAGGTATTAAAAAAGTCATGTGAAATATCATGGAAGAGTTTTGACCTTTTCTTCCCTAAGTCAGGATACTTTGAAAATGCAATCTGGAGTTCTCCCAGTTACTGAGCATTTGGGAATTCTATTCAAATATTCTCCTGAGTAACAAGGACTAAAATCATTTTATTTGTTTGTTTTGAATGAAAAACTAAGCATCCTCTGTAGCTCTACTCAAAAACCTGGGCTGAAAGACTTGTGGCAATGTCTTAAAAACCATTAGTGCTGTAACATAAAATTTTAAGATGTCTGGATTTGAGTGTGAATTGTTCTGGATTCTCAGTCATGAACCACATTCATTAAACTCATCCTATATGGCCATTTACAGAAAGAAGGTGGCAATCTCCACCTTGTTAGGTGTCTGGAAATCAGTTGCATATAAACTCCCACTGACTTCAAAGACAGCAGGCAAAATTTCTGGTTTTATTTCCCAGTCCATGAAAGAAAGCCACTTGGACAAAAGGGAATTTAAACATCCAATGCAGAATATATTAAATTTGTCAGATGCAGCTGAGGTCTGAAATGTAAGAGTTAAAGAAAAGCGAGCACATGAACTCGAGAGAGACTTGGCAGTTTTCATCCCATTTGTTCTTTTTAAGATCTCATGAGAGCATCAAACAAAAGCCTGTGTCACGCCAAAACCAGTTCAAAGCAAGCACATAGTGAATCAGCTACTTCAATCACTAAACCACAGAATACATAACCAAGAGATGCAGAAGGAGCTGGTCACTCCAAGGCTGCCTCAGGCCCTGCATGTGTAAGACACACACATTCAGAGAAAACATTAAAGTCAACGGTATTTGAGCATGTGATAAAAAATAAGCATGTGACTGAACACATGCTCTTACTCCATGGAGTAAGGTGTTCATAGAGAGCGTGGCAGAGCCTTTTTAAAGCTCGAGAAACATTTTTCTTCCCTATGAAAGAACTCCCTACTAGATTCACCTCTCACTGTTGTCACTGCTAATCTCCAGTGACTTCACAGTTGTCACAGGGAAAATTAATCCAGGTTTAGAGAGATGTAGCAGACAAATCTAGTCTGCTGCATCTCTCTCGTGGCGTTTACAATAACAAACCGATAAATGAGTATTTGTGATCCAATGCCCCTTTTTAATCTGTTCGCTCGAGTATCATAGGATTTGTTCGCTGGTTTGATGACTTGGTTATCTGTGGATTTACAAATTGAACATGATTAGGCAGCATATTTTGGATTCTTTTGCTCCATTTCGATGTAGACAGACAATTTTAAAAGCAAAACCAGGGCCTTCTCAGTATTTTCTGATGTAAGCAGACCATCTTTCACTCATGGTCTCCTTGTGTAGCTCTGAACTACTTAAAAGAAGTGCTAAAACCCATAATTTAGGAAAGAGAGTATGAATAGATGCCATTCCTACTTCTCGCCTACAGAAGTCTGTGAATCTTTCTGGCATCTTCTATTCATTTTCTTCAGCTTTGCATGAATGGCTGAAAATGCGCCACAAATCATTCACTATGGGTCAACTCTTTCTTCTGGTATTTCTCAGTGTTGATAGTCTGCTTGATAGAACCTGTGCATTCACACAGCAGAGACTTTGGCTATTAATAACAAAGCAAGCACAGGGATAAAATGCATCATTTTTCATTGGATTTTTGCATTCTGACTTCAGAAGCAGCAGAAGCAGCTAGCAAAACATAGACAGAAACCAGGCAACTAAATCCAAACCCAGTATCTCCCAGTCTAGTACTTCATCTATAACCCTGTAGAGCTTCAAGTTCACAGGAGCTGTGGGGATTTGCTGGAACTTCTCAGTCAGGCAGGGATGATCAGCTCAGTACTCAGCTCAAATAAGAGCCTGAGAGGAATCCAAAAGCTGGTAATTCCTGTCATTCCCATACCTTCCTAGTTTTTCCAAAACCGGCACAAAATGCCCATGCCGGGGGCCTAAAAGTTCAGCACTTGCAAATGCCCAAATGCTTCTCATCTAGTTGACAACAACACAGGAACTTCATATTTTAATTTTTTAAGGCCACAAAGAGACTTTCCTGACCTAACTCTTATACAGGTCAGAAGCACACCAGCCCTGAACCAGTCATGCAATCAGGATATGACAGTGAAGAGCTTGAGCTAATAAGCCCAGCCTTTCAAAGAGCTTATTGGGTTGGGCTCAGTGCCATGCTGAGGTTAACAAGGTAAAAACCTGTTTAACAGAGGAGATGTATATTTGACCATCCACAGTCAGGTCAATCATTCAAGATTTAAACACTACCTCCAGAGGTATTTACCCAGTCATTGCACATTGTTTATAGTTGATTTTGTACCTTCTAATGCTGCTTTTAAATTATACCTCCAAAATTAAATTAGAGTAGAAGAAGCTTTCCTATTGCCTTATTGCAGTTGATGATAGTATATGAGGTCAGCAGATATTCTAAATTCACATGAGAAGCCTGTACTACCAGTTATACCCATACAGAATGTATTCCCTTTCTCTCAGAGGTTAAACTAGAACACTCCTAGTATTTTCTTATATATTGGGAACAAGCGTATATGCATGCATTTATCACCACTGCATTTTATACACGGCTTTACTCAAACCAATATACACTCCAGGTTTTACCGTGTATTTTGGCTCAAGTGTTATTGCTAGGATAGTGTTTACAGCAATAGTCATTGTGTTCTGCATAGCCCTGCCCATCAATCAACCTCGTAATAAAGCAGAAAGGGAAATCAGTGGAAAAGAAGCAGAACTGCTGAATTCACATTAGCCATACAAAACCAGCATGGAGACAAGCACAAATACAATTGGGTCAAAGTAGCCATTTGCCTGTTGATTAAAAAAAAAAAGATACATTTGCACCATTACACTTTGCCTTCAACAATAATTTATACTTCAAAGTGTTAATTTTTTTCTCCCTGTTTTGTCTGAGTTAGTTTCAAGATGATTGCTGCTCCATATAGATTTATAGTATGTATGTGTTTACTCAAACATCTTCTAAGCCAACAGGAAAGGCAGACCAGAATTCCAAATCTATCATTAAGTCTACACGCTGGCACCTAAAAGAGCTTCAGGACTTCAATTTTTCTGGATAAGATTGAAGGGATAAATTGAAGGAATGAACAAACAAACAAGCCATTCTCATCCTTAAAATACATACCCAAAACAACAGAGATTGAGGGGAAAAAAGAAGACTGCTTGTAAGATTGTTGATTACCAGGTTTGTTTAGCATATTAATAATTACCTTAAGAGCAATATAATCTCTGATACTTTCTGGATTATATACGGGTCTGCTGACCGTCAGCATGGTTTAAAAGACACAGCAGTGGTCTGGCTCTGAAAGCAGCAAGTGTTATTCCCAGTTCAGCCACTGAAGTGTGGTGCAATTCACAGCCTTTGCCCAGTATGTATATCCAGACACTACTTCACAGATTCTATTCTCCCCCTCACTGTAAAAGAACTGCTTCACAGTATCAGGATGAATACTGTGTCAGGATGGATCACTGGAGTTCTAATCTTATAATTAGTGCCTGTAGATGCTACTGTAAAATAGATGCTGAAGATGATATTGATGAATTATGACTTGTTTTTTCATTCTGCTTTAGTCTAGATAACTACTGCAAGTAATAGAGGAGCGGACAAGGAGAGGTGCCATGCCTGACCTCATGCTCACCAACAGGGAAGGGCTGGTTGGAAATACAACACTCCAGGGCAGCCTTGATTGCAGCAATCACGAGAGGGTCAAATTTGAGACCCTCAGGACAGTGAGAAGAGTGTGCAGTGAGCTCACGGTCCTGCACTTTAAGAGAGCAGACTTTGGCCTCTTCAGGAACCTGCTTAGTAAGGTTTCATGGGATATTGCCCGAGAGGGCAGGGGGGCCCAAGACTGTTGGTTGATATTCAAGGATCACCTGCTGCAAGCTCAGGAGTGATGCATCCCAAATAGGCAAAAGTGCAGCAGGAGGGCCAGGAGACCTCCTTGGATGGATAAGGAGCTGCTGAGGAAACTTTGAAGGGAAAAAAGAGGCTTATAAAAGTTGGAAGCAAGGACAGGTGGCCTGGGAAGAATACAGGGATGTGGTCCAGGAAGCTAGGGACCAGGTTAGGAAAGCTAAGGCCCATTAGAATTAAACTTGGCTAGGGATGTTAAAGATAACAGGAAAGGATTCTATAGGTATGTAGTGAATTAAAGACAGACTAGGGACAAAGTGGGGTCCCTCCGGAAGCTACCAGGAGAACTAGCTACCCTGGATTTGGAGAAGGCTGAGGTTCTTAATGACTTTGCCTCAGGCTTTCTCTGGTAAATGCTCTGATCATACCACCAAAGTTTCAGAAGGTAGACACAGGGACTGTGAGAATGAAGACCCTAGGCCCACTATAGGAGAGGATCTGGTTGGAGACCACCTTCAGAACCTGAATGTCCCATGGGACCTGATGAAATCCATCGGTGGGTCCTGAAGGAGCTGACAGATGAAGTTGCTAAGCCACTGTCCATCATATTTGAAAAATCATGGCAGTCAGGTGAAGCTCCCAATGACTGGAAAAAGGGAAATATAACCCCTGTTTTCAAGAAGGGGAAAATGGATGAGCCGGGGAACTACAGACCAGTCAGCCTCACCTCTGTGCCTGGAAAAATCTTGGACTGCAATCTCCTGGAAGGCATGCTGAGGCACATGAAAAACAAGAAGGTGCTTGGTGACAGCCAGCATGGCTGCACTAGGGGGAAATCCTGCCTGACCAATCTGGTGGCATTCTATGATGGGGCTACGGAATTGATGGGCAGGGGTAGAGCAGCTGATGTCATCTACCTGGACTTGTGCAAAGCGTTCAATACTGTCCCACAAGACATCCTTGTCTCTAAGTTGGAGAGACATCAATTTAATAGGTGGAGCACTCAGTGGACAAAGAACTGGATGGACGGCAGCATGCAAATAGTTGTGGTCAATGGCTCAATGTCCCCTTGGAGACCAGTAGCAAGTGGTGTCCCTCAGGGATCGGTGTTGGGACTGGTCTTGTTCAGCATCTTTGTTGGTGACATGGACAGTGGGGTTGAGTGCACCCACAGCAAGTTTGCCAATGACACCAAGCTGTGTGTTTCAGTTGATACTTTGGAGGGAAGGAATGCCACCCAGAGGGACCTTGACATGCTTGTGAAGTGGGCTGAAGCCAACCTGATGAAGTTTAACCATCCCAAGTGCAAGGTCCTACAGCTGGGTCAGAGCAATCCCAGGCACAGCTACAGGCTGGGCAGAGAAGAGATTCAAAGGAGCCCTGAGGAGAAGGACTTGGGGGTGCTGGTCTACGAAAAAGTGAACATGAGCCGGCAGTGTGAACTTGCAGCCCACAAAGCCAGACATATCCTGGGCTGCATTAAAAGGAGCGTGAACCAGCATGTAGAGGGAGGTGATCCTGCCTCTTTACTCTGCTCTTGTGAGACCTTACCTGGAATATTGTGTGCATTTCTGGTGTTTTCAACATAAAAAGGAGATGGAATTGTTGGAACAAGTCCAGAGGAGGGCCACGAGGATGATCAGGGGACTGGAGCACCTTCTGTATGAAGACAGGATGAGAAAGTCAGGGCTGTTCAGCCTGGAGAAGAGAAGGCTGCATGGAGACCTCATAGCAGCCTTCCAGTACCTGAAGGGGGCCTATAG
>JASSUY010040206.1:0-14419 GCA_032466535.1 Forpus xanthops | reverse complement strand
CATGTGAGACAGTGTCAAACACTTTGCACAAGTCCAGGTAGATTCCATCAGCTGCTCTGCCTCTGTCCATCAGTTCCGTAGCCCCATCATAGAAGGCCTCCAGATTGTTCAGGCAGGGTTTCCCCCTAGTGAAGCCATGCTGGCTGTCACCAAGCACCTTGTTTTCATGTGCCTTAGCATGCCTTCCAAGAGATTCCACTTCAAGATTTTTCCAGGCACAGGGGCGAGACTGACTACTCTGTAATTTCCTGGCTCATCCATTTTCTCCTTCTTGAAAATGGGGGTTATATTTCCCTTTTTCAAGTTATCGGAAACTTCACCTGACTGGCATGATTTTTCAAGTACGGTGGGCGGTGGCTTAGCAACTTCATTTGCCAGCTCTTTCAGGATGGATTTCATCAGGTCCCATGGACTTGTGTGCATTCAGGTTCTTAAGATGGTCTCGAACCTGATCCTCTCCTGCAGCGCACCCTAGGTCTTCAAGATTCACTCATGTCTGCTGGCTGTGCAAAACATTCATAGTATAGCAAATTCTGCTTTACAACCTGTTTTTTGCTGCTGGTTGCAAGTTGTTCTAAAGGTTCACTGTATTCCTTATGAGTGATTAGAAGGACTGACCTGGTTGTAGGGAGGGAGCATGGTGTGAAGGGGCTTCAGGACTGACCTGTGTCTGGAGGGAGTTTTGTTTGTTTGCCGTCCAGAGTGACTCAGTCATTTTCAGCAGTCTTTGTCTTACGCAGTTTACATTTCTGACCTATGTGTGATCAAATGGTACAATTCCATATATCAGTTTGGAAGCGTGGCTTACAGACTGCTTAAATAATTTCTTATTGCTAGTAATCAATTGCAGGGAAGCTTTGCTCTGTCATGCTGAGCTTGCATAGCTCTGCTAGCACTTGGAGCTAAAATCTTCATTACTTATTCAGGTGTTGCCTAGTCTTTGCTATTGGATTCTCTGATGTCTTGGCCTCTTGCTCTAGTCTTTGAACAGGATATCCTGATTCTCTGCAGGTGCTTCTGAAACTGCTGACTTTGTTTAAAACATTCTTGCTTTCTGCTCTGATGCTGTCAACTTCTGTTGGTGTTATAAGTTCCTGTGTTCAGTAGCTCAAGCAATCAGTACTTTTTTTGTTGTTTAAAAATGAGTTCTGACTGTTGAGGGGCTTATGAAACATCTCTAGGCTTTGGGACTTATAAATGATGACTGTTGGAAAGAGAAGTGTCATGAGAAATTGCCCAATTTTAAGAATTCTTTTCTGCTCTCTTAATCAAATTACTGCTGCCTCTTGGAGAAAGTTAGGTACAATTTTCCATCAGCCTGTCACAAATCCAAAGGGGGAGGCTGCTAAACTGGGACTGAGGGTATAGTAATAACATGCTTTTAGTTTACTGCCAGGTTTAGTTTTCTTCATACCTTGTCACTGCTTTTCCCTCTTTCCTTAAGGTTTATAAGGCATTAGACAAAATGTGTGTGGTACTTTATGTTCAGTTTATGCAGTCCTGCAATCGTCATGTAAGGATCAGATACCAACTTAGCAATATTTTATGAATATGAACAGCAGTTAAAATATCAGTACTCTTGATGCAAGTCCTCCCTTCCTGAAGAGTTACAAAAGTGCTTGAAGCTTAACACTGATGTAGATTGCTGCATGATGCAAGGGCATTGAGATTGCCCTTTGATTTCTGACGTAGGAGGCACTTTCAGATACACCTTTTTTTAAAATATATATATTCATAGTGTGTTTTGGTATTTTATAGGCAAAGAATATTTCACATTTCCAATTTATCCTTCCTTGCAAACTCATTTCAGGGGAGGTCTTTCAAATAATGAGATTTGTTATGTCCAAAAAAATCATTGTTGTGGTTTAAGGCCAGCCAGCAAGCAGTGTGTTCTCATTGCTGTTCTCAGATTAAATCCAAAACACAGCACTGTACCAGCTACTAGGAGGAAAATTAACTCTATCCCATCCAAAATCAAGGCAGTCATCCAGTAAGAAAACCCTGATAGCTGCTGCTTCAGAGTTTGTTTTGCAGAAATACTGTATCAGGACTCAGGTTTTACTGTATCAGGACTCAGGTTTTGAGGTGGATTAAGGGTCATTGGTGTCTGAAAATCCTAGTCAGGGTAAGAGGGCTGGATGGGAAATCTTTGTTTTGTGTTACCATCTCTTGCTTGTGCCTTAGCAGAGCTGAAAAGAGAGATGTTCCAAAAGCTATGACATAATCTCATAAAACAGGCTTATATACAGTCATGGATGATCTTAAAAGCTTAGATATAGCAATCCTTATAGAGAAAGCATTTTTCCTAACATTTGCTTGTTGCCATGATTGGTGGAGTAACTACGAAGTCTGATAGAAAAGTCCTTTCTGCCTCTGGCGATCAGTATGTCTGTACTCACTCCTGATATGTTGGTGCCCTGAGTGCAGGATTAAACTGAACAGCCTGCCTGCCACTGTTTCACTGAGGTTTACCTGGTTTGGAACCACTGCTGTCGCTCATGAGGCAGAAGCATGTCACTTTCCATGTAATGTCATGATAAATTTTGCTGAGATTTACCCTAATAATGGAGGAACTGCATATGAAGTTAACATTCATTCTAAAATGTTTGCTGCAAGAACATTATGGATGCATGTGTTACACTATCATGGTAGATCTGCTATTGCATTATTCTTCTGATGCTCCAGGTCCCTTCTGTGGTCTTTCCTGTAACCATATCAGTTGTTAAGAGACTCAAGACTAACAACTTTTCTTGGGACTCTGCTTGTTAAAACATTGTTGCAGTTATTCTTTCAAACACTCCTTAAAGGTCAGTCAAACTCTAAAATCCTTAAAGCTAGTTCTTTTGGCTAACACTGTCTCAGAGCTTTTCCCTCTCCAGTCAGCTCTGATGAGGTTTGTGGTCCTTCCACTTACTGTGGCCGTCTCCTGCCACATTTTTCTCCCTTGAGAGGTTGGGGATCCTTGTCTCCAGCTCTGTGGGTTTGAGCCAAAGCTGCTTATCCTCTTTGATAGACTGCCCTTCTGCTCCAGGGGAGTTTAGCTCGCTGGGCTGTTAGATGACTTGGTTGCCAGCCCAGGCCCATATTTGTTCTCTGCCCACTGCTCTTGGACACAGGATTGTGGTTTCTTCCTGCACAGTATCTCTTTCTCACTCATGTACTGATATGGTTATTCTTTTTTTGGTTCCTAAATAACCTTTTTTTTTTTTTCAGTATTGTGTTTCTAGAAACAGCGTAATTATTAGCTTCTTTCATATTAAACAAAACTGGTACATTTAGCATCTCCATAAATCACTGTGACTCCGTCCTGTCTTTCTAGTTTTGACTTCTTTATTTTAAGCTACGTTAAATTTGCTATGACTGTGGAAAACTTGCAGACAAGAAAGCCTTTTGAGCTGTTCTAGTCATCGTCTTCCCTTTGGCTTACCAGTGGCCTCCTGGGTAGTGTATGGATATGCTGTTCTGAGGAGATGTTTTTTGGAGTGCATAAGGGATCACAGAGACCTGCCAGATGAAGTTTTGCTCTTCATTTCCACAGATGCTCCCCGATAGTACTCCTCTGAAGCCATTGAAGTATTTACATTAGTCTGAGGAGGAGAAATGATTGCTGCAGGGATGAACTGTGCTGTGGCAGCTGTGCTGACCTGCAGCCAAACATGGAGGCATGTCTCTCCACTCAGACAGAGGCATGTTCAGTGCAGAGGAGACCTTTGCACACTAAAGAGTACATCTTTGGCGGCTTTTTAGTACTTCAGTGGGATGACTGTGAGGGAAGGCTCTCGTTTCTTTCCAGAAACTATTGTGTGTGTGTTGAGCAGCAAAGATGACTGAAAAGCTGCATGGGAGAGCCGAGGACATGGGCAGGATGGGTTCTGCGTGTGCACTTCCATGATATAGGCTGGCTGGTAGGGTAAGTTCAAGTGTCACCTGAAATTAAAGACATGGTTATGTAGAAATCAAAGAAGGTACCAAATGATGTAGGACTCTTTAACTGTTGAGTCACTAGGATTCCAACTTGAAAATTGGATTCAGTTAACGAAAGTTAAGAAGCATGGCATTGCTGTTGGGCATTTGCCATCAGACAGTGAAATGTGGTGATTTCTATGGTAATTTTAGCTCTGATTTGTCTGCCTACACCTTATTCAATTTACAATCTTTTTTTTTTCTTTTTCAAATGAAATTAGTGTTACCAGACCAGAAAACTGTAGCAGGTGACCATCCTTTAGAAAGGGCATATTCCAGAATGTAATAACTAATACAAGGTTTAGAAAAAGTTGTGTGCATAAATGCCTTTCAGCAGTGCCTTGGTTCTGAGAGTGTGATGTATGTGAGCGTGAAGGCTACAGCCCTGTCTTACAGCTCAAAAATTGCCCAGAAGAACAGCAGTATGCAGGAACACATTCTGTTCCAGAAATGTCTCTTTAGAGTATTTCAGCCCCTGAAATTCTGTGGGAATGAAAAAAAAAATCCATCAGCTCTTTCAGAAAATATATACAGTGAAAATGTTCATTCATTTTGATCTCCTAGACTGTGTCAAGAGGAAAAGGAGTTATGAACTGTGCTTTTCTGGCACTTTCCAACTTTAAACGGGACTTTGATACTTGAATGTAGAGGGTGAGTCATTTAAAAAGTATTATCTATGGAGCTGATTTAGCAATGTATTGGCATGCCTAGGAGTCTGCAAGTTTTGTCAAGCTCTTCTTAGCCCTTGGTGCTGACAGAATGTTAGTAAACTTTGTGCTGTTGCCCGAGAACCATTTATGGGAAAAGTTAGACATGTTGGTAGGCTCTAGGTGTCAAAGAGTGCTTGTTGCTTCCAGTGGGAAGAGCTAATCTTTTGGCCAGCTTTCTTCTGCATGCAAACTTAATGTAAGACCAGTTGAAAATGCTTGGAATATGTCGCTGTGTTGCTGAAAAATGTCACAGTGAAGAATTTCGTCCTAATACCTAATCTAAATCTCCACTCTTTCAGTTTAAAGCCATTCATTCCCTCTTGTCATGTCACTACACGCCTATGTAAAAAGACCTTCTCCAGGTTTCTTGTAGGCCCCCTTTAGGTATTAGAAGACTGTTGTAAGGTCTGCTTTGTTCGTAATGTAAGGGTGGCATTAGTGGAGAGTTTTTCCAGATTCTTCCTGTAGTGGAACTCTGTTCCTTCATTTCTGGATCCTACAGGAGCTGCTGGAAAGAGGGCCTTTCTCTAAACATCACTGATTCCCTTCAGATATTGGAAAACATGTAGCTAAAAAGGACCTCAAGGTGCCATCTGCTTTGGTGAGGAAAATGCCTTCCCTCCTCTTGACTGTTCGATGCCCTGAGCTTTCCTTCTTGCCTAAGTAGTGTTCTTGAGACAATAGCTCTTTCTACAGCCTAATGACGAAGCAGTACAGATGGATTCATCCTCAAGTTCTGCCTATGGCGTGTGTGTTGCTGCCCTTGTTTTGTGTTTTCTCCCCCTGCAGATGTGTTGTGCATTGGCTGTTTGCCTCTCACAATGCAGCTGTGCATGAGTAGTGGCTCATTTGAGTTCTGCCAACTCGAAACTGACAGGCATCCTTGGCAGAGGGGCTGTTTCACTGAAGAGAGACTTTCCTTGTTGGAATCCTTTCCCTCTGACCTCATGCTTCTTCACAAGGAAGTAAGTTCACCAATCTGGTTGTGCAGTCAAGTCCTGTAGTATCTAGTGAGACAGGTGGAACTCTGTTCCACAACTGCTGTTGTATCTAGTGTTGTTCTTCATGTTATATCTGACTTTGAAACCCCCAGAGTTTGGGTGGCTGGGGAGGGTAGTAGAAACTGTGGTGTCCATGTGTCACAGGATGAGTCTCTGCTCTGCTCTCTGCCTTGGTGTTAGAAAGGTGATCTTCAACAGTCATCAATGTTTTTGAATGAATTATGTCAGGAAAACATTCTGAATGTTGTAAGTTTTCCTTCATGGCTTTACTTTGTTTCCTTTTGGTAACCCGATATTTCATTAGTGACACTTGTAATACCCTATTTGATCATGCTTTTTCTAGCTACTGGGCTTTGCTGAAGAGCCTTGTCAAATGTGTTTTGAAAACATGAGGTTGAGCACTCACCAATTTTTCTGGTTTTACCCCAGTAGTGATATATTTAAGACATCTTGCACATGAGTTAAATGTGACTTTTAATGCATGAATCTTTGCTTCCTTTTCAGAAAAAGGAAAGAAAAAGAGTATGGTTTCTCCACAGTTCCTGCAGTTCTTCCGTTCTCTGGGATACAGTCTTTCATAACAACAGAAGTTACAGTAAAAATTTTCTTAAAGTCGTATTAATGTCAGCCTCTATACATAAAAGCACAGCAAGTATAAGATCTGATACTACAGGGTTTCTCTGGTGCTGAAAGCCATTGTTAGACTTCCTCTTGGGAAGCAGCATCTTGCCCATTCAGTTACTTACATTCATCCCCTTAGATCTATGAGGTCAAATGGTAGTTCATGCTAAATTTGCTAGCATTGACAGCCCAATAGTTTTCCTGTCTTCATTGCTTCATCTTTTAGCCTTGTGTGAATTTTTGAAGAAAGATGAAGTGGAGGCGAGGAAGGAGAGCAAGAAAAGACGTTTTCAGGGGAAAATAAGAATTACTTTTTGTTAGGCAGTTTGTTGTAACTGTTCCGAGATGCTCATGATTTTGGAGTGCTGAGTGGAGATGTGTGAGCGTATATGGTTAAGTCCATCTGTGCTCAGCATCACACCTCTGCAGGACCTCAGAAGGATCCCCGCTACTCCCCAAGCACTGGATGTGCAGTAATTGCACCTATGTAATACAATCAGCTTGTGCTCAGGACTGCATTAGCCACTGGTGCTGTTCCTGTGTCTGTGTTTCTGGAGACCTCTTTTACTTTACCATATTGAATGAATTCAAATAACCTCTGATTTCAAACCTACAAATAAGTAATAAAAATGTGGTTTGTTTTTTTTTTTTATATTTTATTTTTTTGAGAAGAATAATTACTGCCATTTTAGAGCTACAAAGAGTCTTTGCTTCTGACTCTGATTTCATTGATACTGTGATGTTTATGCGGAGCAAAGCTATTTTAGGTTGTGTTTACGACTTTGTCAGGATCTTCATCTGCTGAGAGTTGGCAGAACCCCACCAAAGTGAACTGGGCCATGGCACCGTGCTCTGGCTCTTGGTATTTAACCCTCCCTCTGTCCCACCCTCGTTTGGCGTGGGGAACAGATAAGTGATCCAGCATTCAGAAACGACCTCTTGAAATGTTTCTTATTTCTAGCTTTCCTTCAGAATAAATGACTTACTAAATGTACCCCAAAAAGACAGCTGTAACAGCCTTTTCATCAAACCATGATTCCATTCCGCAGCTCTCCCACCCCTTCCCAAAAAAACCACAACCCAGATATTTAGCTTTCTGCAGTGTTAAACAGAGAGAGCTTGCAAGAAGAACGGAAAATAATGATGATTAATGTAGTAAATGAGTGCCTGTAAATATTTTGAGAATGCTAGAGAAAGTAAAAAAGAGGTTTTGCAGTTCTTTGATATGCTGTAATATGTGAGTCCAGTTCAGTGACACAGAACTCCTAATTAAATTTAGATATTTGCAAATGGCAATAGAAGGGCCCTGAGGAAAACATGTTGCATTTATATTTTATTGTCTGTTTTTTTCTTTTAACAGAGTCTCTGTCTTGGCGATATTTATTTTTACTATTAGAACTAGGCTTATTTCTGTATTTTGTCTTGGAGCAAAATTTTTATTTTTATTCTCCCCAGTGCAAGTAGAAAAGTAAGTTTTGGAACAGATTTCTTATTTTACATACAACAATTATATACTGCATAGCTCTGGTTTTGTTGCAACACAACTGAGGCTGAAAACTGACCTTTTATAATACGCACATGTGCTAATTAGCAGTGTATTCCTCTACTGTAGCATAAATTTAAGTGTAGTAATTATTTTCAAAGCCACAGCTAAAATTCTTTTTAGGTAAATCTACATGAAATGTTTGCTGTAGCTTTTATTTAACTTCATTAATGTATTTATAGTGATTTCCTATGGAATTATCTGTGTCCACACTGAATTTAAGATTAACAGTCATTTGGCACACATTTAAAGCATTGTTAACAGGCTGAGGTTTTTATTCTCCTACTAAACAGAGGAGGGGTATTACATTGATACCTAAAGAACCTATTATTTTGTAAATGTGACTGATCCCAGAATGTCTCCTATGAAACCTCACTGTTCTTACAGGCACTGAAGCAGAGTTTTTGTTCTCTCTTGCTATAACATTTTCTTTTATGTTCTGTTTTGATTCTCTTGATACTTTTCTTCCGTCTACAAATTTGATCAGAACCTTTTAATTAGAAACCACAAGGCTATAAATAGAAGTAAATACAAGATTATTTACATCAAAGGCAAAGCATATAAATAGGATTTTCTCATAATTTTAAAAGAAAACCCCAACATTATTTTTGATGGAAATTGTTGTTATCTCTTCTAGCAAAATTTACTAAAAAGCATCAAAGTGCTGTAAGAAGGATATTTCAGGAGTGAGAAAAATGTGTTATGAGGAATTGTATATTGCGTTGCAATATATCTTGAATTATATTTTTCCTTATTTTAATAAGGAAAAATGTTAGTTGTTGTGTTACTATGCTGCTTTCAATACCTAATGAATTGTGTACAATGTGAGGAGATTTCCAAAATACTTTCTTTCAAAATATGATTATTATGGAAAGTTCTTTGCTTGCAAATGTTTCACTGGTGATTGAAATATCTGGCATTATTTAAATTGACAATCTTCCAAACATATTTAAGGTTATCTACAGTACAGTGCAACCAGGCTCCCCATTGACCTGCAATGTTATATGTAGGTTATATGTACGTGTATTCCCTTTGCAGATGCTCATTATTCAGAGCCCCTTTCTAGAGAAAGTTGATTCCCAGCAAGGGTACTGAAGGGACTGTATCAAAAATCGTCATTACTCTGTTGTGTTTCTTTGTAATAATAAGTAGTCACACTTCTCAGTGATTGCCCACCTCTGTTACTGCAGTGATCCCTGAGGCATGGAGCAGGTGATTTAGAAAATTGGAATCTCATTCCTCTTGGTTTGGCAGGAGAGTTTGTACCTTCGAAGATACCACTTTGTTTTTCTAGGATTCAAGCTTTCAGTATTTGTTTTAGACAAAATGTCTTTGTGCTTAGTGATTTGAAGTAATTATTTCCTCTCCATTTACTTTTGATTCCTTGCAGACATCCACTAAACTTTTCAATCTTTGACAAAAGTCAGCCCTTGCATAGTTGCATTAGATGCATGGGATGCTCAGTGTTTTCTGTAAGGGGAGTTGCAGAATATACACTTTATGTGCTACTAGAAGTTGCATCTGAAAGTCCTGCGTCTGATTTCAGAGTTTTTATCTATATTTCCCTTCTTCAGTTTCAGGACATTAAAATTTCAGAACTTTTTGATTGTGTTGGAGGCACAGCACTATGCTCTTCCATTAAGTTGTTAGAGTCTCCTTTCCTGGCTCTTATTCATATTCTGATTCGAATGCATCTCTATTGGTCTCCAAGAACTCCCCTTTTATGACTGAGGTGTCAGCCATCAATATGTCATGTCCATGGTTGTTGAAAAAGCCTCAAATTTTCTGAGAAGCTTCCTTGGTCTGACAACTGAGTGACATAAGCATCTTGATTCAGTGGTTTAGAGGAGCTTTTGCAAGTGTCTGTCTTGCTACTTGTACTTGAATGAAGTGGTATAGATGGAATAAAAATATGTATTCCCTTTATTTGGGTTCTTTTATTAGCATATATCTATGAGTGTAAACTTCTTTTGCAGCTAGCTGGTTTACTCATTCACTGAGCAGGCAGGTAGATGTACTTAAAAATAATGTAAAGCCAAGACCTTTTAATGTCTGTTTCTTTATTTTGTGGTTCTTAGTGAGATATTCAGAAGAATTGCTATCCTAAACCATGTACTGGCTGGCACCCTTAAGGTGCAGGTTTTTGTTAAGCTGGATGAGAACTTTTAGCTGGCATTGATGGCATTGATCTGTCTTCCTCATTTTCATTCTCTCTTGTGTGTCCCTTCCAGCTTCTTTCCATTGTATCTACTCATGGTGTGACTATACAGTTTATTTGGATCAGCTTACTTGTCCAGCAGAAGATAAATCCACTCCAAAGTACTAACTGATACTCTGATGCCGATCTGACTTTCTGGATAGTCAGATGAGCCATTAGGGAGAGCAGGTGGGAACACGTGGCTGGGATGGGGCAGGACTCTCCATTTTCGGCAACAGCCTTCAGTATGCAGTGTTGCAGTGTTTTACAACCAAATACCAGCATTGAAGGAAGGGCTGTAATTTCTGGACAGAATTGAGTTTGTCTCGCTATCCAAAATGTGTGTCCTGGTATCTCAGTATGTTTGACATACACTTGAGATGCTGTTGACTGCACTTGAGTTTAAATTTAATGGTAAGTTTCTTGGGTTTGCGCTGCTTGTCTTGGGGGTGGTTACGTCTGTGTAAAGTTTTTCATCTTAATGTATTAATAGTAATTTTCTCTCTTAAATCCACATTAACAGCTTCTGTCAGGGAATAACTGTGGTCCAAGGTCACCTCAGAAATACATTAGCCTCCTAAATGCTTATCTTAGAGACATGTTCAAGGGAGGAGATTTCCCAGACCAAATCAATAAGATGCAATATACCTACCAGTTAAAAACCAAACAAAAAAACCCTCATAATTTTTGCTCTTACAGTGAATGAAGTGGATATGTTTTAATGACAAATGCTATCTTTAATATATGTCCTTTTAGAAATTTAAGTTAGACTTTTTATGTTCTTCCTCACTGACAAATTCTTTTCAGATACCAGCATATAGATACCAGCATATATGGTCACATAGAAGACTTGGTTATACTGTGTAGAGAGATTTAAATGATGGCATATGTAGCTGTGTTAACAAGCAGAAATAATAAAGTGCTGTAGAATGTTCTTCGCATTTAATAATATAATGTTGAAAAGCGAACAAATGGGCTGCCGTTACTCCTTTGATCAGAAAATGGTTGTTGCAGTACAGGAAGGTAACTGAAGGTTAGTTAAGGTTAGTAAATGTGCTGCAGTGGAACAAGGGAATAGCAAAACTAGCATTGGCCCTTTGTACCTTACTGCATCTTGGCCTGTCACATCCTGTTTATGAGCAGCAGCCTAAAAAATTAAATTTCTAGCAAGAGACAATGGAATTTGAAAACCATTCAAAGCAAACTCTGCTGCCTGAGAGTTGGAATAGAAACGCCAAAACTAACATGATAATTGGCTGATGGTTGTTTTTGCTGTATCGCTGGTTGTGCTAGCTGCTGCAGGCCAGAAACATCTGAATGATGGTACTACATGTGGGTGGCCATGTGTGCTGTGGCTATCTGTCATTGCAGATACCAGCTTGGCTGTGTCATGGGTCATTTTGGAGTAGTGGGTCTAGCTGCCTTTTTTTGTAATACGATTTTTTTTTAATAGAAACTGGGCTTTTGATTATTCATTTGTTTAAAGAGATGCTCTTAAATAATTCAGATATTACAGGAACCACTTAGTGAGGACCCGTGGTCTGGGTTACAAAGCAGGTTAGATATAATGGTGGTAGCTGAAAGGATATCTGACTCTTTGAATTGTATCTACTGAGAGGCCTTCTAAGAAGCTTTCCAGTTGATACTGTGTCCTTCTAAACTGTCATAATCTAAATATGTAGAATTTCTCATCATACCATTTTACATGCATATTCACTGAACACCATTTTCATGGAGGACACTGAGCCTTGAGCATCCTCTATTAAGAGAAGCTATCTATTTTTTTTCCCAAAAGGAATCAACTGTTTGTAAACATGTATTCATGGCTGTGGTCTTTTTTAGTACTTGCGCTTATATATGTGGACATAAAAGAAAATTCTGCTGTAGTGCAGCTAAAAATGTAATAAAAAAAGTCATGTTTCTCTCGACTTTCTGTTTCTTTATTTCAGTTCTTTTCCAGGGAAACTGGTATTCTCAACTCTTCTGGTTTTAATGCCTATTGAAAGCCTGCCAGTAGTTTTAGAGAGAGTGAATTTGATGATTCACATTATCCTGTCCTGTGTTTCCCAGAGTTTTTAATACATCATTTGTTAGAGTTGTACTATCCTGTTTGGTCTTTATTTAGAGAAGTGTAGTTTAGAGTTTTAAGTGGTTCTTCAGTGTTTCCCCTTAGATTCCTCTGTCTACATGCTTCAAATCTTAATGTGCAGATTTCAATGAAAGGAAAATGAGAACAAAGTTGAAACTGCTCCAAAGTGTCTGAAAGCAGCTTTTCTTATTAATTAGGTAAATAACGTGGCTGTTCGTTTCTTCTGAGTTTTCAGTTCTAGAACAACTGTTGCATTTCCATTGGATAGCTCAGATAGGACTGAATGAATGCAATTAATTCAGGGAAAATGTATGTCAGGAAGGAACAAAGAAAGGAAGGCAGAGATGTTTCTCTAGCACTCAGTTTTCTTTGGATTTAGTGACTGCTCAGGGGGTTGGAGTTTTGGGAGCCTTTTGGAGCTGATGGGTTATAGGGTGATGAGTCAGAGTTTCACATGAAATGCAACTAATCAGATTTTAGCCCATTGCTGTTGCCTTGCTTTATGGACTTAAATGAGAGTCTGTTTGAATGCACAGCTTCTTCCAGGTAATGTCAGTGAGATTTGTGAGTGTATCATAGTCTGACCAAACCAATAATGTCTCAACTATTCTCCACTGGTCTGTATCCGAAGTCAGGATAGGGAACAAGCAGCATGTTAGCCAATGGGAGACTTTCACTGTCCTTTGCTCAGGGGTTTTGCCCAAGGTGGAAGTACAGAAAGCCTTTTCCTATGGTGTGGATAGGTTAAGAGGGGGGTTACTCCCAGACACAGTGTGTGGTGTTTGGAATTCTTGAATTAGCCTTGTAAATTCAGAAAACATATCTTTTATTTGTCATCATAGATGGCTTTGTTAATTCAGTACAATTTTATTTGGCTTACGGCATAATTACTTAGTAAATATATTTATTATCTGCTTTCACAAACCTGTACAGTATGTTTTGCTGTGGCTAAATACTAATTCTAGTCTTTTCAATATTGCAGTCTACCCACATTGCTCGAGCCAGCTTCCAAGTTGATGCTTTTGGGTCATCTTTCATCCTAGATGTGACACTAAACCAGTAAGTAATGATTGCATCATACTCTGTGTTTTTTCAAGACCTGGTGCCAGTGAAATGTCATTTTTCAATGGAGGCTTTATAGGCTGTATTATAGCACAAATGCTATTTCTAGGTATTGAGTTCATCTGTAGTAGTGTATTTTAAGTTCTTTTGTTATGTTCTCATGCACCATTATAGGTTTTTATATTTCCATTGTTACTACTTAGTAGCTATTGTAGTGTAGGTAACATTTTAATGTTATAACTTCATTTGCCATCTTTCAGTTAACCATAAAGGCAAATCACTATACTCATGCAGAGCCTCCTTGTATATTAAAAGATAGATTTGCTGAAAACTGGTAGCTGTTAGCATTTTAATAACCAAGTGTAAAGTACTGGAGATACAGCCATTGCAAGACAGCTAATTCTCAAAAAAGGATGAGATTAATGGTTGGGAATGAAGTTTCTCTGGATGCGTTTACAGTCTTTTGGGAGCAGAGAAGCTCTATAAGGAGGAAGCACACCGTGAACTTTGTTCTATGAGGGAATTCTGAACAATAGTAGACACGAAGTGTAATCTAGTGTGTGGCTTTTGGAGTTTGAAGTAGCATTTTAGTACAGCTATTTAAAATAGGAGTTGCTTTGCTTTTCTGCTCTGAAGTGAAAAGAGAATAAATAATAAAGTAAATAGAAATGTTTTACGTAATTCAACTCCCAACAATTGAACATAGTGTAAGAGTTGCGTTCAGTTGCTACAAGAATTTATACCATGAAGATGAACCATTGAGATTGCAGTGGAAGCCACTCAGATTTCATTTTCTTTCACTTGTATGCACATTCTAAGCAGCAGTGATTTCTTTATGGGCACTGACATGAGTTAAAAAACACAAATGAATCCCTACTAGTTGCAGACGGCAGAGACACTGTGCTGCTGGGAGGAGAGGGTGAGAGTTTGGTTTAGAAGTATGTTTTTATAACAAATGTATTTTAAAAGAATCCTAGAGAAAGAATTTCCTGCTAAAAATCACCAAATCCACAACATTGAAATGTCTGTTGAAAAAAGCAATTTTTATACCTACTTAGACCCTACTGAGAATAGGTTGCAAAACCTGTTTTTACAGCCAGGCTTGCTGGGACTTTGAGCAACCCCATCTAGTGTGAGGTGTCCCTGACAATGGCAGGGGGTTGGAACTGGATGATCTTTAAGGTTTCTTCCAACCCAAACCATTCTATGATACTTTGGGTGGCAGATTAATGG
>JASSUY010040205.1:0-18258 GCA_032466535.1 Forpus xanthops | reverse complement strand
TAAAAATCCAAAACACAGTGCTACACCAGCTACTGCTTAAAGAAAAATGACTGCTGCTGCTGAACCCATGACAAGTGATCATATGCCACTTTTTACAGGGTTTTTTTTCAGAATTCTCTTCAACTTACGGACACACATTTTTGCCAAAAAACTACATTAAAAAGGCACAGAAAAATACAGCAACTTACCTTGCAGCGATAGATAGAGATCATCTATTTCAGAGGAAGCCTGCTCCTCTGTTGAGGGAGATAACTGCTTTGATGCCATGCTGAATTCTATGGAGAATCTTTAATCAATTTCCAAACTAAAATCATAGGAAAAAAAAAAAAAACAAAATCAGTAAAGTTTTACATAAAAACTGATGATGCCTGAGTGTATATTGCTGAAACATGCATTTTGCTTTGGATTTTCTTCCCTTAGTAGGCTGTTTCCTTAGCTTATACAGAATAGAGCTTCTGTTCCTACTGTGTGAATCCAAGTTTTGGTCCCTTGACTTTTCTAACAGTGGCCAGCAGTGCTCCACAACACAAACCATGGGCCTCAGTGTGTCTTGCCATGAAAACAAAAGCACTGGGACTAGGGAAATTCCAGCACTGTTGCTTTCTTTGAGAAAACCAGGGTGCCTTCTGCAGATATGTTGCTGACAAATCTCATTTTTTAAGATCTTTGTACTTTTCAGGTCTTTCTTCCTGTCCAGATAACTACTGCAAAATGGAAACAATTTAAGTAGAATCTACAAAGATTAAGGTGAAATGAAAAAGTGGTGGTTATCGTTCAAGAATAATCACAACTGTTGTCTCTGTCTGGTATTTTTGTTACTTCTCAAGCCCCATAAAGGAGTTTCTTTTTCCAACTCCTCTGTTTTTTAATCCCTGGATACCTCCCCATCTCTAATGCAGATTTAGTGAACAATATCTTTCTTCAAATACTAATACTGTTTCTGGTACTGCAGTACATACAATGTTCAATCTGCCAATGCAGTAAAAACCTGTATACTTTAATATAATATATAACATACAAGAATTATAAATGTAACCAAATTCAAAAAGAAATAAAGTTGAAAATTAAATAAGGGCTAACCTTAGACAAGCTTTGTAACCTAACACTAACCTTTTCATCAGAAGTGCCAGGATTTACACAGTTTATATTAATAATTAATCCACCAAGAAAGCACAAAAACAAAGGGTATGAATAGATGACCAAAGAAACACAACATTAAAGAATGCCAAAGAACCTTCATTCCCTTGTTCATAAGAATCATGAGGCAGCCTTTGTTTACTCTGCTGTGTAGTATATTTCCTCACTCCCTGTCTCCCCCACTGCACAGAAAGGACAACATGCATTTAATGAAGAGCTATTCAATGTTCTGTTTTCCTCACTCTGAACCATGTGTCCCCTTGTGCTTTATCCAAGAGCTGCTCTGATAACAGGATTATTAAGTTCTTTGCACAATTTTCTATGGTACTTATCACACCAGCACCTGAACACTTCACAAACATCAATCAATTCATGTTTACAGCATCTACGTGAGATCGGAGGTTATTGCCCACATTTAGAAACACAGAACAGTTTGGGTTGGAAAGGACCTTTAAAGATCATGTAGTCCAAATGCTCTGCACAGGACATTGTTTTACCAACAACTAGCAAAGGCACAGAGAGAAGAAATGAAAAAAACAGTTGCTAATTTGACTCTAGTTTTCCAGAGAAATGGGTATTAGTTCATTTTATTGAAGCACCGATTCAGCTGCTGTGGTGCGTATGCAGCATTTCTGCAAGTCACCAACAACTTAAAAGTGAAATTCAATGCACAAGATTCAAGAAAGGAGAATTCTAGCCGAGGCCTAGCAAAAAGAGGAGAAAAAGGTCTAATTTACTCTTTGGCAGGCACAAGAACAAGATGATATAAATCGGTCATACCTTGAGGTTAGACTGGAAAACAGAAGATTTCTAAATAGCCAAGAAAGCCAACAAGATGTTGGGTTGCATCAACAAGGACATCATCAGCAGAGATAAAGTAGTCATTGTCCCATTCTGCATTTGTCAGGCCACACCTAGAATACTGGGCTCAGTTTTGGTCCCCGCTATAGAAAAGAGATGCGGACAGGCTGGAGAGGGTTCAGAGAAGGGCCACAAAGATGATAAACAACTGGGAAGCCATGTAAGGAAGGCTGGGAGATATAGGCTTGTGTAGCTTTGAGAAAAGAAGGCTCAGGGGAGAGTTTATCACTATTTTCCAGTATTTAAAAGGTGGCTACTAAGAAAAATAACACTCCCTTTTTACGAGGAGTCACATAGAAAAGACAAGAAGTAATGGGTGCATGTTACTCCCAGGAAAATTCTGACTGGACACAAGAGGAAAAGTTTTCACAATGGGAACAATCAGCCATTGGAATCATCTCCCCAGGGAAGTGGTGGATCCCCCAACATTGAACACTTTTAAGATTCAGCTGGACAGGGTGCTGGGACTTCTTTGTAGACCGTGCTTTTGCCAAGAATGGTCCCTTCCAACATCATCTTCTATGATAAATACTGGGTTCTAACAAAGCCTTCCCAGACTGGCAAGCAGTGCAAAAGCTTTACGTGACTTTACAATCAGAATTTTTCAGAAATAGACAACAAAGTGATTGCCTTTAATAAAAGGACTCTTGGACTTCCAACCATGGAGAACTTTCAGAAGTCCTCTGCTCTCAAGCTAGAAGTACAACTCACAAGTTAGGCAACCAGATAAAATCACACAGATGCCACTCATAAAAACTGGGGTTTAAATGCCACAGCTAACATCTTGCAGGAACTGAGCAAGGCCAAGGGCTGAACAAGAATCCAGTTCTGCCAGCAGCACTGGCTATGCCCAAGGCAATGCAATCTTTCCTGGGAAACTCCTTCCCATTCTCTCAAAAGTAGGCAATACAAAACCAAAATCTAAATATACAAAATGACAGCCTTAAAACCTTTTTGGTATCACTGTATGTCTTTAATTTGGTTTTGTGATTGCCACCTTGAAGGCTACTAACTTAGCAGCAAGACCCAAATAGGAAGTATGTAAGCAAAATAATCCCAATCACAACCTCAGTTCTGTCACTTTTTGCTCTCAGGACACAGGGAATTTCATTTGCTTCACCTTGAATTTTTCGGCGGCCAAATTGTAGAAATAATTATATAATAGTAAATCTTGAACAACAGTGGGTAACATCAATGAGCTTGCCTGAATTTGAACCTGAGGTTATAGCTCAAATTGAGTGCCACGTAAAGCAAGAGGTAGGACTAGAAGAAACGCACTGACACCCACCATGGCCACATAAGCGTAACCTGCAAGCAAGTCATCCTCAAAACTATGTACATATCTATGTTCCTGTGGTTCTGGGGCATGCATTCAACACCAGTAACAACACATGCTCTTTTTAACACAAGTTTATTCTCTTTATTTTTTATTTGAAACTTATCACTAATTAAGGATTTTCTTTTAAAGCACAAAAGCAACATAAAATACATCCGAACTTGAGATGGTAGCAAGTCATCTTCACCTATCCTTTCTGATGCTGAAGTCATTGGGAGCACAGTCCAGAGAAAGGGAGCAGGATTTGGCATTAAAATTCCTCAATAATAACAGGAAAATAAGCAGGACACATGAATAGCACTGATGGAAGTTCCATAAACAAAGTCCATTTTTAACCTTTCTGTGGCTGTTCCTCCTCTGTCCCCATCCTATGGCAGCTACACAACCACACAGTACATAGTGTCTACTTTTATGTGCCTGTACAGCAACATCGTATTATGGGACCCCAATCTCAGTTCAGATCTCCAAGCATGAAAATAGCTGAAGTTAAAAAAGTTAGTCAAACTTTCAGGACTTAAAAGCAGAAAGTACATTAAGCTTTAAAGCATTAACTTTTCTTAAATTACTTAATTTAGAAATTAATTAAATTATGGCACATGATCATAGAACACATACAATTGAGAAAGGAAAAAAAACAAATCAAGCATATGCTCCTATTTTCTTCTAAGGTCAAACTAGGGCCTCCTTCCCAACAGGATGTGGGTTTTTAAATTACTTCTTACTTACATGCAGAAATCCACAGTGCAGGTTATAAAAATGCACAGTTAATACAAGGTAAGTTTATAGTAAGCTTTCATATCCCTGAAACCCTTCATTTACCATCCAACACAGTACACCACCAACACTTTGTCCTGCCTCTGATTCTTGTCCTGTCCCAGTAGAAGACTCCACAGCTGCTTTGAAACGGAGACACACTCACACTCTTGGAGGACATATCATAAGGATTAGTATTCTTTAAAAAGTACAAGGTACAGATTGTCTGAGAAGGGATTATACAGGAATGATATGCTAGTCCTTTTGTCCTCCCTGCCCCTGAACTTCATCCAAATAAAGCATATGAAGTATATATAACTATATCATAGCATTCTCTGAAGAGTCTTAAACAGACAAGCTACCAGTAAGATTGCTTAGCAGTGCTTTTCATAAGCAGCAGGAGCAATCAACTTCTCTACTTCGTATCTAAGTCAACTATTATGTTTCACAAGTAAAAATCTGCACATCTAAACCAATCCTTCATTCCCCTGAAATCCTCAGCAACTAGGAAATATATACCCAAAGGGCTGAAAGTAAATGAAATGTTTTCGAATTACACCATGTGTTTTCAGCAGGAATAAAACAAAAAGTGAAGAGAATGATGTCCTTCTGTCTTTCTGGAGAGTCTAGCACTAATGCAGGAAGCGTTAACTGCTTAAACCCTGGGATAACCTCTGAAGTATCACAGAGCCAAAGAGAAAGTTCCAGGAACACTGGGACCTTCTTTCTAACGGATTTGTCTCCTGTTGATTAGCTTATATGAACTGTGCCAGAGTTGTCCAAGCCAATCTTTTCTTCGGCATGGAAGAAGACACACAAGCAAGGTGCAATATATGTATCCTCATCAAGAGAAAAGCTTTCCATGGTGTTCTCCAAATGAACTTTCTAATGCCACGTGCTCTAATACCTTCTTGACCACCGGGACTGAACCTGCAACTCAAATGGTTCAACCATCAACAAAATATTTTCCTTTGTTAAGGGCACTCATAAAACTCAAGTCTCTAGTGGGTATTGAGAGAATATTTCTCCCTTATCTCTCCAGCTGAAAATACAGATAGGAATTAGATCAGCACAATCATACAATGTAAATTCAACTTCATTCTCTTGGGCACTCTTCCTTTCCCAAGTTCAGATGAAATTAGCCAGCAGAGTGAAAAAAAAAAACAAACCTCCCAAGAATTAACATACAGACACAAGCACATTGACAGAGAGAAACCTGAGAACAAGTAGCAGACTGCAAATCTCAAGGAACTAACTGGATAATATACCAAAGCTTTACATTCTATTATCATAAGACCAGACAATGCTGACTTAAATACCATGTCTCCAGTGAGGCTTAAGTCCCAGTGAGACCTAAGAGATGCTCTTCTTAAGCAGGGTCTTTGTAAGGACATTGTTGTCTCATAAGAAAGGGGGGAAAAAAAGTTCCAGATGGATTTGGAGGATTCATTAGCAAGGACTGCACAGCCTTAATGTTACAGTTTGGATCAGGGTGGTTTGCAAACCTTGCCTTTCCGCCGTTCCAAGTATTTAGTATGGTCAGATTTCATTGTATGAAAAAAACAATATATGTAACTACAGTAAAAACATAAAACGTGCATGTAATTAAATATTAAAGGTTACTTGCTTAAAACAGGTGTGCAATCTAACTTTGAAGCAAGATAAACTAGTTGGTGTGATTTTAACGCTGTCCCAGGTAAGCCAGTCTTCAACCTCCAAACTCTACCGCTAACTCTTGTGTACCCCTACACTGTGTGACAGCCTGCTGCACAAATGTACCCTCAGACTCCTCTCTGGGAACCAATCTTGGAAAATCATATGGCATGAAATTAGCTCAGATATGCACTCCTAAAAGCTAACCTCGTAAGCAAGCCCAGCTAGAGGTAGCTGAATACTATAACCCACTATAAGTAAATCTCTGCTTCGTTGGTTTTGTCTTTGTAGACACATGCCCCATATTTTCCAAATAATGTTGCTTTCCACTAGTGTTGCAATAGGAATTACAGACATCTTTGCATGGCATCTCCAACCGCTTGCTTTTACTATTCCTCCCTTGAAGTGCCACTAATTATTTATGACCCACTCAGGGACTCAAAAGACTTTCCCTCCATAGAGGTCTCTACATGTAAACTGAAATCTGTTCCTAGCAACAGATTATTACTCATGTATTCAGTCGAGCCAAACTCATGAACAGAAAGGGCAGATTTTTATCTTTAGGGAGCAAGTCCAAGGGAAGTAGCTCCACCATGCAGACTGACTGAAGACCCTTTTCCTTTCTGGTTATTAACTGTTTTACATTCAGAAAGAAGCAGTAACACTCAGAAGTGTAAGTCTTGAACCCTGCAAAGTGCTGCTGAGATGCCTTCTTCTAGCAAACTCTTTTTCCCTGTCACAGCCTTCCTAAAGGTAAATTGTTGGGATTTAAATCATACCCTTTATATAATGTTGGTTTGGGGTTTTGACTTTCATAATATTTTCTTTTCCCCTCACTTCCAATGTCTCACACCTCTCAAGTCAGAGAATTTCACACAGCACTTCATTTTGATGGTTATGCTTTCTCCTCAATACTTCATTTACACGGGTTTCACCATTTTTTTTACCCAGTGTCAGGGTGGGAAGGAAGGACGGAAAGCATGCGTTTTCCAAGATCTTTGTACTAAAATGCTCTCTTTTCTTAAGGTGCTACTCCAGACTGAAGTTCATTCCTCACACTTTTAAAATGCTTGTCAACATTGCTTTTGTGGGTGATCTCAGACTCTATGCATGTTGACAGCAGGGGTGGGATCATACAGCAAACATACCGATCCCTTTCCCTTTAAAGCCAGATGCTCAGGTAGCAAAAATAAGGCTAGCGCCACTGACAGATCTACCTTGACTTCCCAACTTGAGGGGGCAACATCATCTCTCTGTCAGGCAGGACAAAGAAGCATTCCTCATCAGCCAGTAAGCAATAATGGCACACTCTCTGCACTTTCCTGGGGGAAGAAAAGGGCTTCTATTAGGTTTCCATCACTTTGAAGGTGATAAGGAAAAGAGGTTATAGTCTTCTGATTCTACGTAATACCCTACAGCAGCCATCTGGGTATCGACCAGTCTTTTAATAAGAGATGTTAGAGCACTTGGAATTAGAAAGACTCTGCACTACCTGGGATAAAACTGAAACAAGACTGGCCTTGGGCCTTCCTCAGCTATCAGTAGCTAGAGGTGATGGAATTGAAAAGGGAAAAGCTTGGAAAAGGCTGAACAACTCTGCTCAGAATGAACTAAGCCCAGAGGGCATTAGATCTACACAGAACCAGAGATGGACATAAAGCAACGCTCCATTGCCACAGAAATAGTCTGGCCTTGTATGAACTGACACACTGAAACTATATGCACAAGTAAGGACTCACCCAAAGAATAACAGTTGCAAGACCAAAACATCTCTTATTAGTTTATTTATGACAAACAGCAGTACATTTTTGTTGTCCAGGGACTTCCCAGTGATCTATTCATAGCTTTAGAAAACATGCCAGAGCAAGCATACGAGTATACAAAAGCCACAACACTTTTTAAGGCCAGCAAGCTTTGCTGGTTTGTCTTTGATTTACACATCAGTAATACTATCTATTATAGAAGCACAATGGATCTTCTCATTGCATTAATCAATTTAAAAGCGTGATTAGAAAAGTAACTTTCTTGACCTTTTTTTTTGGGGGGGTGGTAATATATATGTCATCCTGGTACAATTACACAGTTTGAGAACTGCACTAACCACATGCTGTTGTTAACAAACACGTACACAAATGCTTTTATCAATAGAGCTAAGCCTTGTTCACACAACCACAAAAGCTGACCTGTGGCGGCGCATGATGTATTTGCATCCCCCAAAATAAGAGCCTATCTCACATGTACGGATTACCAAGGGGAAATACAGTGTTAAAGCATACTTACAAAAGCTGGAGAAAACATTCAATTTTCAACTGGTTTCCAAGTTTTCTCACATTGTTAATAAAAGCAAGAACTGCTCAGAACTCAAAATCATAATTGTTAATGTAATAAGAAGAGTGATGAGCCTGGAAGCTCCAGAAACTGGTGCCATGCCTCTCCATCACCCCTGGGTACACTACTATGCAGAAAGCAAAAAAAGCTATGGTGACTCAATGGCTCCATTGAAGTCATATGGTTGGATGACAATTCAGCCTCCAGAACACTCAGCCCGTAAGCACATCCCAGCCCAAATCTATCTGTGCAATGCCAGGAAGCCTCCAATGCTGTGCAAAAGCCATGTTGTTTATACGGCCTGTTGCAGCAAGGCCAGAAAGGAAAGGTTTTTCCAAAGCAGGGTGATTCACACGCCTCCCTGCCGCCCAGCACACTAGCCATGCCGCAGCCCCAAGGCCGTTTCCCGAAGATAACAGGGTTGTGGGGAAGGGTTATCGTAAAAACAACATGAGAAACACAAGCTGGCTCAAGAGCTGCACTGTACCTGGGAAATGCATCCAGTGCATGAACACAACCCCTTCCTACCCGCTTGGGTAATGAGGAAAGCAGGCAACAGGATGACAATTGCTGTCATTTCACTCCTACAAGCCATTGTGCATTTTCACACGGAAGACATCTCTATCTGCCCCCCTTGCCTCGCCTACATGAGCTCAGACAAGGCCAGTGGCCAGGCACAGTGCTGAGCAGCCACTCTCTGCCTGGCTCCCTTTCAAGCAAGGGGAAAGGGTGCAGCATGGTTACAACAGTCCTAGCACTGCAGGGTGCAGACAGACCTCTGACCTTCAGGCATGCAGTTCCCGTCAGAAAAGTGAAGGGCTCCCACAGCTCATCACTCCCCATCCTCAGGGCTTCCTGGCTCAGGGACAGTTTTTACAATAAAGAAGGGAAGGGGGAGGGACCTGTCTACAATCAGAGCAAGTTTAACCTTCATACAGGGGACTGCCTGATGAGAACAAACTGGACAACACTGCCGGCTTTAAGCAAGTAAGAAGTATTGCCGGAAGTTCTTTCTTCTATTTACAAGTGTTTCTTTCTTTCCCCTGGACTGCAACTGAGACTCTTTGGTTCGTGTTTTAATAGAGATTCACAGACAGCTTCCCATTAACAAGGGAGCCACTTTACACAGTGTAAAAGGGTATTTAAAGTAGCAGTATGTAATTACTATACCTGCTTTATATTAATGACGTGGTATTAATGAGAATCAGGCTCCCACGAATATTCTTCCTTTAAAGCAACTGAAATGTTTCCTTTCCACTGCCTTCCTAATTCCCTTTTCCCCCACATTAAGGAAACAGGAGACGGTTAACAAATAGATTATTCTGTTGAGTGAAGCTCACCTAAGGAATAAAAAACCTGGAGTTACTCAACTAAATTGTGAGCCTATTCTTGTTCCCAAAGATCTTCCTCAAGAGCAGCAATTTGCTCTTCCAGGAAATTAAGAACACAGAAAGGTAGGGATAGTGGCAATCTAAACACAGGAGTTCTTACTGAAGCAGGGACTTGTCCCTACTGAGCAAAACCACTGGAAGCAGCAGCGCAGTGTTTGCACAGCAGACCTCTGCACACAGAGCCACTGATGGTGCCAGGAAAGGGGAGGAAAGTGAAATGTAATGTGTATTTGGGAGCCAAAAGAGAAAAGGCATGTCTCATGCTAAACCTATCTGCTTTGGCAGTATTCCTGTAAAGATCACGGACTTGTTTTGATCACTAAATATAGCAGAGAAAAGGAATCTACTGCAAGTAGCACTCTCCAGCAGTGCTTGCTGTTTTACACAGTTAGAAGAACACAAAAGAGAGATTTGTCAAGCAAATGGCAAATGAAGCTTGCCAAATTTGAAGGACAAATTCCAATCTAAATAATAGGTCCTAGCCTGGCAGCTGTGAATTCATCAACTTCTTTCTCAAGTATGTCCAATGAAGGCTACAGCAATGCAAACTACCACACCTCCCCTAGCACACCTCCACTCTGACACAGAGGGATTGCCTCTCCAAAGTGTGAGTTTTTCATGTCCATGTAATACTTCCAGCTGAAAATTCCCTCCAAAGTGCTAGCCAGTGTCTTGTTTATTTGGTTTTATACCTTCTGTCCCATGCAATCCAAGGTTTGTGGGCAAAGGAGCAAGTGCAGCCTGCATGTTCACATGCCTGTGCTGTTTCTGCACGCACGAAGAGGGCCCTTCAATGATGGTGCCTCCCACACTGAATGTGCAGGACCCTCTACAGCAGGAGAAAGCCAATGCTTCACTCAGGCAACTCAGCAGAGCCTCTGCACCGCTCGGCTAGGTAAAGCAATTGTGTTTATTGCTTAAGAAATAAAGAAAAACAATGTGTTTTTCTGCTTTCAAAGAATTAGCTGCCCCATACAAACCTAATCTCTGATTTATAGTACAGTTTCAAGCCTGCAGAAAAACTTCTAACGCTCAGTGAAAAACAGGCCAAACACTGTTATTCCTACCAGTACTGTTGCCAGAGAGGACCAAACAGCCAGGCTGCACATAGACAGCCCAAGAGAAAGAACCTGGTGCTATGCAGTAACTTGTTAGAATAAACTGTTCTCACTATGCAAAATAAAAGTACTAAACAAAAAAACAACCAGTGGCAATCATGAAGCCAAGGACCCCAAATCAGAAATAGCCTAGACTAAAGGATGCCTTACTTATTCCACGCATTAACCTTCTGCACATGCAGGATGACAGTCTCCTCAGTGTCTGAATCACAGAGCTGTTCAGGCTGCTTTCTTTGAGAATCGGGATTTTTTACAATGTAGGGAAAAGAGGACAAATGCCCATAAGCCCCGTGTACCTCCCTCACAGAAAGACAGCAATATTACTAAGACAGAAGTTACTTATACACAAGTTCAGTCAAGCAACAGAGAATGTGCGTTGCGTAAGCAGAGCTGCTGTACCATTCCATCCTGGGCCAGGCAGTGGAGCAGGGCCACAGCCAAGCAGGTGAGTAAGCTGCGAGCCACAGCTGGCTGCCCGAGCCAACTCCAGCCCACCAAAGCATGGTTCTGTACTGTTTGGAGAGACACGCCTCCCTGAGTCGTCGTCCAGTATGAAACTCCAGCAAGGAGCTGGCGTGTGACTGCCAGTGCAAGTCCCTGGGACAGGATATGCTTCAATTTCCTTACAATCGTGCACTGGCTTTAGGTACAGTAAACTCCTGGACTGGCTTTTCAGAGAATCTTTGGAAGAAGATACATGTTCAGAGTCACCCCCAGGCTTCTCAAAGGTGAAGCCTTTACTTGCAAATATTACCTGTAAATAGAAATTGTTATTCCAAGTCTACCTACAGCATTAGCAAGGCACAACAGCTCTACAGGAACAGTGTTTGCTCACACCTCCACTACAGATATCTTCCTTCCCTGAGGAAGCGCTGAGGTGCCCTGGGCATGTGACTGAGAAGAAAATTCAGATTCAGCCTCTTCACCCCCCCAAAATGAAGCTGACTTCTCTTGCTTCCCTCTTACAAGCTCTGCTTTCCCCATCCCGGGGGCATTTCATCACCAACATCCCACCCAGTTCTGTGTAACAAACAACACTGCAAACAACCTATCAGACATCTTTTTTTTTTAACTCTAAAAAGTCCAACCCCCAAACCCAAAGCAACCTCAAACTTGCCAGTCTGCAAACAGACCGCAACCGCCTGTTGCAGTCCAAGTGGTTGGTGAAGCAGGATGACAATACCAGGAAATACCTGGAATCGATCTTCAGTGTTTATTTTTGGAGACTGGCTTTTCTCCCAGTTCTTATTTAATAGTTTGCTCTTTCCCTCCTCTCCCCAGCTGTTCTCTCTGAGATCAAATTGCAATTCGTTTCACCTCTTGGAGTTCACGCATGGACCCCCTAAGCAGAACTTGAGGAATCAAATCCTGGCTCAGCAACACATTCCTTTTTCTTCACAGTTGCCACATTCTTTCTCATGTATCAATAAAGATAGGAGAATACCCTGGTATTTTTCTGAAATCAGAAGTGCGCAGGATGCATTCAACACAGAGTACCGCCTGTACTTGGTATCTCTGCTGTTCAAGCAAATTCCTTCAACAAATTCTCCCCCTAGACAGCTCATTTAACAAAAGAACCCTTTCTGCTGTAAACCAGTCCTCCCCACAGGAGGAATTCCATCCTCACCCTATGTGGTTTACCTGTACAGATAAGTTCAGCTTTTTCCAGAAAAGCTAGTGATTTTTTTCCCAGGCCACTAAATAACACAGCAGTGCCAGTAGCAGTTCAGAGCAGTCCAGGTCACAGCTCCCTCTGCAGCTCCAGAACTCACCAAGTTTGCATTTAGATATGCACTGCAAAGTTTAGATATGTCTGTTTAAAGAGTTTCCTCATATCATCTGAACAATTACGCATGCTGTCTTTGGCTACTACAAGCCTATATAAAGGCTATATATAGGCTTGTATACATGTTCCTGAACTATGGATTTTTGGAAGGGAAAGGAGGATTAGTAACAAGCTGTGTAATTTTGCAGAAAGTTTTCACAGGAGGGAAAGGAACACCTACTGGGTTCTGTCCACATCCAAGAGCCAGGCAGCCTTTCTTACCCTCAGGAGAGCAGCAGATTGCAAGGCAGCTGCGAGGAGCACGGGCAGAGGAAGGAATAGATCTCTGTGAGTCTGCAGTCATCCTCATTGCTTTCATCTCTGCCACTAACCTGATGTGCGACCTTGAAAATGCCACTCTGCAAATCCCCTTCAGCCTCTTATTTATAGTAGAAGATTGTCTGGTGCTGTGGGTCCAGACTGAAGCTTTTCCGAATCCAATGACTGACCAGGGGAGGAGGAGGATGGCTCTGAACTGGACATCATGGTCTGCAGTCCAGGCACACCACCTACATTGTGTGAGCTACATGGACTGAGAGTCTCACAGAAATGAGGACACTGGGAGCCCTCCTAGAATCTCTGCTGGGATATGAGACACTGGCCGAGATTCAGCTCTCCTGACACTAAACAGCTACGCAACAGATGCCTCCATGTGCATTCATTGTTTGAACTCTGCAGAAACAATGGAGAGAAACAGGCACTTTTAGGGCAGTTCATCCAATGATTTTTAGATATTCAACTCAGGATGGATGAATCATGGCCCAGAAGTGTTTGCTCCTGCCTAGTGACTATGAAAGAAGCCTGGAGAACTGTCTCTCATGCAGATAATCATGTTGTAGTTGGACAAGATTAATTTCACCCTTTTAAGTTGGGAGAAAGGAAGTAAGCAAACAAGCACCTCCTTCAGTTTATACTTAAGTGAGAAAGGTCATCTCCACCAGGGACACACTGTGCAGGCGCTCTGTGCTTTCCTCCCTCATAAACACCTTGTAATACACACAACATGAAACCACCTTCACAGTTTTCAGCCTTCTTAGAAAAGCTTCATTTAGTCATTGAACTTCAAGCTTTCACCAACTACTACAAGCAAAGCTCCATGCTGTCCACTATACAAGAGCCTCCAAGAAGCAGGATACGCTGCTTGTAGAGCAGTTTCATTTCTCTCCCTGTGTAGTTTTGGCGGTTATTATCAACACAAGTCAACCCAACATGAAACACAGGTATCACTAATGCAAACTGTACTGAACCCATCCCTGAAGTATCTTTACCTCTTCATAGCCAGTTGTACGCAGGCTGTTTGCCACAGAATGACAAGGCATGTTCAGCAGCATATTCATTCTCCTCCCTGACACACCTTTTTACTCCATCATTCACCAACTTCTGGCAACCAACAGGCCAAAAGATTCAGAAAGCAAAACTTTTTCTTGTAAAGCCCACATTTCTGTCTCCTCTCTAAACTTACATGAAAGGAATTACAAGAGCTTTGTTTTCCATCCTAATTGTCATTTCCTTGGATGGAACTTACAGCCTGAGTCTTAAAGCTCCAATAACTAATACCATTCTGTTCTCATCTTCCCTATCCCTGGCCACAAACAGTACTGCTTGTATCAGGGTCAGCAATTCCTTAAAAACCTCTTGAGCCAATCTGTGCTGCTGTATTGCGTAGGGACTTATCAGCAGGCTGCAGGAAGGTCAGAAAGCAAACATGTGTCCCTATGAGAGACCAGAGACCAAAGTTAAGCTCAGAGTCAAAGCTCTGCCCCATTTCCCCTCCTGTGGGCAGAAAACAGCCTGTTCTGCGCCAGCCCCTTCCCCAGCACAGCTTTCTTCTCCCTTCCTGTGCATGCAGCCGAGCTAAACAGAAGTCTTTTCCCCACTCCCGCTTCTGTCCTCATCCTGGCCCTTTCACATCTTCATAGAAGCTGCTTGCTTCATCTCCTGCTACAAACACTGTGATTTAGGTGACCTGTAGAGTCTGCCTTCTTCATTTCCCCACAAACTCTGGGATTTGTGTGATCCATGAAGGTCACAGGAAGCTGGCCAGTATTCAGAGACACTGCTAGCTTTTCCATTTCCACTCTGCAATGTCTTTGCGACATAATCTCCAGGCATCAAGGGTCTGTCCCTCCCTAGCTAAAATACATTCATCCTTCACAGTGACCACTTGCTGCTGATACCCTTCATGCTCCATAGGATGGAAGTCAGTCCAGGAAAGATAAGACAGTCAAATGCATGTCCTGTGGGGTAACGTACACTGTATTTCTGATACACAGTCCAGTAGTTGCAGGTGCTACTGCAGGTATAATCTCCTGCTCCTTCTGGGGAAGCTGCACATCGGCAGAAGAAGCAGCAGGGTGAACACAGCCTGCCCCTTAGCATGGACATATCACCTTTGCTCTCAGACATATATTTAAACTCCAGACCAATTCATTCACTTCAACTGAAATAAAAATCTCCTCCAAACCCAACTGAAGCCTTGATCAGAACAGAGCACAGCTGGGAAAAATCAGATCAACCTCATCTCCCAGTTGGCTATACGGCCACCTGTGTCTCAATTACAGGAGCCTTCCACCCACACCAGCCAAGGACGAAATGCAGGCAAGGAAAGATTAGGTGAGAGGTGTATGGAATGTCACCTTGCCTTTAATCACATCTTATGGATCCAGCCCTGAAGCGTTACTCATACAGCACTCCACACGTATAATCCCACCACCTAATCCGACTACTTGTTCAAACAGGCACGTTGCTAGGAGTGGGTTCTTGCCACCGCTGTCTACATTTCCAGCATTCCTCCAAGACCACGTCCTCTCCCACATCTGAAAGTCTCGTGACAGTTCAAAACAAACTGTGGGAAAGCTAAAGCAAGCGTGGTGGCACACAGGCATCATTCCCTCAATACGAGAAACAACACAGCCCACTGCACCCTGACGGGTGCTCTCCCACACTACCAGGTCTTGTTGGGGAAACACTTCAGTTGTGGTAAGCAACAGATAAGCATCTCTGAGGATACACAGAAACAGCATCTCAGCCAGTAGACTTTTAAAACCGGTATTTATTGTGCCCCAGGGAAGAAAATGAATTGGGTAAATGGGCTGAAAGGCACAGCTTCACAAGGAGGAGCTTGGATGGCTCTTCGCATCTCTCCATACAAACCCAGCCATTGAGAGCCCAGATCTAAAACAGAGCCACAGTCGCTAAGAAAACAGCGCTGCAAACAGATGTCAGGAGACGATTCATGGAGTAAGGGCATATCCCTGTACTACAGATAAACCAACATGAATGAAGTTCTTTATACCTGATCTTCCAAGCTGTGCTTCTTCATGCCTCCCTTGGGCTTTTTGCTTTAGTTCATTTCTATATTCAGATGGCGAGGAGACCAAGCAGGGCTGAACACGTCATTTAGAGAATTAATTACTGGTAAAGGGGTTTTGAAGTGTGCATAAAGGGTTCAGTAAAACAGCTAAACTGTGGCCCATTTTTCCCCAAAACAAAGCAGTTTTCTCCTGAAATATGGAGCAACTTTCCCCAAAAACCTATCAGAAGAAGTAAGCTAAACCCCACAGTTAAAACTGCAGAGGAACAAACAGTAACAATTTTTTCCTTTGTTACTTCCCCTTATATCATAAAACTCCAAATTAACAGCTAGGGAGATAAAGCATTTCCAACCTATTAGCTCATTAGCCAGTAATGCATGCCGCTTCTTGAATTACTTCATTGTGTCTATGCTCAGAATCTGTGCCTGACGAATAAATAAAAAATAGCTAGCACACTGCAGGACTGCCCAAGTGCTGCTGACACCAACAAAGTTCTCACTTACTTTAATGAACTTTATTCCGATTTTTCTGGAGAAAAGTAAGCTCCTTTGCCCCTCTTTAAACCATCATGCTCAATTCTTAGCATGGTATGATACCGACAGCACTTAAAATACAGTTTCCTGAATTCGTTTGCAAAGAACTGTTTAAATAAAGGAACTTTACTATATGCTTTTATTGACAACTAGGGTAAAAAAGTAATTATTATTCATTATCTGGCACTATGAAGGGAAGAACAAACACCACTTATACTCTTCTAAATACATGTTTGTACAGCACCCTGAACAAGGGGGGCCCAAACTTCACTGCAGTACACAGCAGGACAGGGTGAGATGTTGATTCAGGTCACTGCTGATGTTTCACCATCCCTCCAAGCTCCCATGTGTCACTGCCCATCCTTCTCAGCTTCAGCTTATCCTTGCTGCCATTGCTTGTAGATGCCAGAGCTTCTGCTCCCCTGCTGCCTCGTGCTTGCTGCACACCACCCCGTCCACTCCTGCTATGCTGTGCCTTCTTCTGCATCAGAGATCAATTATTTAGGCTGCCCTGATTTCACTGTGAGGTGCCTGCCTGTGTGCTCGTGGGGTGGTGGATACTGCTATTGCGGGCAGCGCTACCAGCCACCACCGTGCTCCTTCTCAGAGCTGTAAAGCCACCCCAGAAGTGGCTGAAGGCCATGACCCAGCTCACCAGGTGCCAGAGGCTCTGCGTGTGTCCCCTGTGGGAACTGCGTTTTGAACAGAGGTGTACACAAATACACCCGCCAAGACTCAGTTTTGTCAGCTTGGCCAACAGTCACCACGATGAGCTAAGATCCTGCACATGGCACTCACATCTTGGTCTTGGGAGACCACCCTGAAAGCTGAGAGGGAGGAAAATGTGGAAATGCTGGAAAGAGGGGGAGAGAAGGACATGAGGCACTCTGAAAGAGGGAAGCAGAGGTGAGTGGGACACAGTCGCTGATCTGAAAGAGGCTGGGAGAAAAACAAACTTGCTCCAAGTTTGTTCTCTGCACATTTTGAGTAACTTGAGCATGCACCTGCTCTACCTCCCAACTCCTCCAGCAGCTCTCGGGCAAAGCACAGAACAACCCTGTTTTGAGGGAACAGGCAGAGGACTGAGCCCGGCTTTAGTCATGGAGGTGAAAAGAGGACAGCGAGCCTTCTCTTAAATCCTTACACACGCAGGATCTGACACAAACTGAGCACCAAGTTACAGCCCAAGAGCCCTACATGCAGCATCCCCCTGAGCTGCAGTAACACAGATCAGTAATAACTTCTCTGAGAGGAAATGGGAGGCTGCCAGGAGCCCTTGGGAGAGGGAAGGGAGGGAAGGCAGGAGAGAGGCCGGCTCACGAGGAGGGGAAAGAAAGCAGCCCACATGCAGCGAGAACAGCGAGCGCGAACCCTCAGCAGGACATGTTGTAACCAGGGCAGAAGCAGCAGCAGTGACTTCAGGCTCATAACGCAGCGGCTGAAGAAACGCTTTTCGCAGGAAAGCAGTTACTCCTTTTACCGAAAACTTT
This sequence comes from Forpus xanthops, assembly GCA_032466535.1. Taxonomy (NCBI): domain Eukaryota; kingdom Metazoa; phylum Chordata; class Aves; order Psittaciformes; family Psittacidae; genus Forpus; species Forpus xanthops. The sequence goes on along the minus strand of JASSUY010040205.1, from coordinate 519 downwards.
GCCCGAACAAGTATCCGCCACCAGTTTTCACAGGCGTAACCCAAGAGATAGCGACTTTATAAGCGACGACCCACGGCACACACACACAGGGCGGGAGATGCAGGACAGCCCCATTTACCTGCGCGCTTCCCGTTACCCACAACGAGCCCGCTCCGGCTTTCAGCGGGGGAAGCTGTCCCACAGGGCCGGACTCCGCTCCGGGAGGCCTGGCCCGGAGGCGGGAGGTCCCACAACACCCGCTCCGCACCCGGCCGAGCCCCGCCGCGCTGCCCCTCTCCGCCAAGAGAACTCCCGCCGCTGCCTCGTTCTGTTCCCCCCTTTCCCCAGCAAAAGGGCTGCGGGGGCAGCCGGGCCGGGGGGACAACACGGACCCGCTCTGGGAGCGGGGTCCCTCAGCGCCTCCCGTGCAGCGGCGTCCCGCGGGGCACGGGCGGTGCCGAAGGTGAAGCCGGCACCGAGGGAACAAAGGCGGCGGCGGGGAACAAAGAGCGGCAGGTACCGGCGCGGGGGAGCAGCGGA
>JASSUY010040204.1:0-42271 GCA_032466535.1 Forpus xanthops | reverse complement strand
CCTTGTCCTCTCATTACAGTCCCTCATGAAGAGTCCCTCCCCAGCATCCCTATAGGCCCCCTTCAGATACTGGAAGGTTGCTACGAGGTCTCCACGCAGCCTTCTCTTCTCCAGGCTGAGCAGCCCGAACTTCTTTTTTTTTCCTCTGATGATGCCACTAGCCATTGATCAAGAGGCTTGGTCCTCTTTCATCCAGTTTGTCTTTGTTATATGGAAAACAAAGTGGAGGAAGGAGATAGACCTACTTTTTTTTTTTCCCTCTCTCACACCTAGATTGTGTCATATTAGAATTTAAATAAACCTCCCAGTCTCAATCTTGAAGACAAGGGAATTAAAGCTCAGTTGTCTGCATAATAAACACTGCAGTTCATTTTTAATGGGGTTTTAGCTCTTCTGGGATTTCTCTTTACCTCTCCTAGCATGTCTTGGTTTAACCTGTGTTAAACATGGAAAGCAAAATCACAAACACTTGTGGGTTCAAGAAACCCTGTTCTCCCCAAACGCTTTCCTCTTCAACATTTGGCTCTGTAGAAAACCTGGCAGAATTAACTGTGAAGATTTCTCACTGCAGTAACTTCAAGGACTAATGACACTACCTGGAGAATGTACCGCTTTGCAACTTGCAATATCAGAATTAGTTTGTTCCTTCCTAAGTCACTGGAATTGGTTTACTGCCATGCACAGGAAGATATGCATTGTTGTTCTGGTAAAATATTTTAGACCCCAAATGTATGTAACATTATAACACCTGTTTTAATAGTGGATTCATAAATTGATATCATGTCTGGGGTTTTATCCAGTGAGAATTAATCTAAACTTGTCTTCCTTTTGGCACTGATTTTGAATTCAATTATCTATATGGAAGCCTCTTGGATTGATTGCACAATATAAATGCCACACAACTTTGAGCACAAATGATTGGATGATGGCAGTTGGACTACTTACATTTTTAATAATAGCTGCAAGTGTGTGTGTGTAAATTACGAAGAATCCACATTCTTGATGAGAAAAGTTAATTTCTCATTTTAGTCTATTGTATATGCACAAAATTAGACTGCACTGCTGTAAGTGGTCTCTAATTTCTTTTGATAACTCATATGTTCTGTAGTCAGTATTTCTTTTTTTATATGCCCACTGTAGTTTGGAAATGCTAGAAGAGGTGGGGTGGGCTATCTCATGTAACTTTTCCACTGAAGTCTGTGCAGACATTATACAATGGATTGTCTCCCAGACTGTGTGCTCATATGTTGCCAGTACCAAATATATACTAATATCCTCTTCCTGTGGTCTCCTTATCTTTCCTAACCTCCATGAACCAAGAAGGCATTTCTTTTTGCAGAAGAACTGAAGCATAAGAGTTGCTATAAATTATAATAATTAATTACCCTATTTAAATGAAAAAGCCTTGTTATTACCATAACCAAGAAAGCAAGCAACACCACATGATAAATGAATGTACAATTATATGCATTATCTGAAAATACTTTCACTTCCTTGTTCCTGTACAATATTTGAGTTTATTTGATCAAGGAAGAAGGAATATTTGGCCATGTGGACCAGTGCTGGAGGGTTGTGGAGATAATGGTTGGAGACTCCCATTTTCAAAGCAGATTTTCCTGAGTAACAGGAAGACAGTTCCATAAAAAAATAGGGTATGTTTTATTTGTAAATAGTGTGTTAAGCAACCGAAATGCTTAAATCACATTGTATTCATATCACTTAAAAATCCTGGCCTAGATTTCACTTTTCCCTCCAAATACTGAACAATTTAAAAACGGAAAAGAAACACAGTTTTAAAAATCTGAAATTATTTGACTTGAGATATTTTTGTTTTCTTAAGAGTGAACACAGGATCATAATTTTTCATTTGTGAAAGTGAAAGCATTCCCCATTGACCCTCCAGACAAAACCTGGCCTTTCATAATGCTGTGGAACAGATGGAAATAAACTCTCTGTGAGCTTCCCTAACCCTACTGCACGCAGCTAGCAGCAAACCTTCCTGTTTGTTGATTTTTGTGTGCACCTTTGTGATTTCCCATTTTACAAGCATGTGTATATCTCCCATCACTTACATGAAATGTGAAAGAAATTATTATAAAAGGTTTTGCTTTTTTTTTTTTTTTATCAGAGCATTAAAAAAATCAAATTAATTTGATACCATTAAATGCTGGGGGTTGGAAGTAGAAATACTTTTTGTCAAATGCTAATGTTGGGGTATTAACATTTTTTTGTATGAAAATCTGATATAATTAGACATCAACTGCAATAAACCCTCTTATTTATTGTGACAAACTTGTCACATCATTTTGGCGCTATTCATGTACAAGCCAGTCAGTTTAGTTAGCTATTTTAGCTGCCTCAAGTTGAGATTGGTATCCAAAGTAGCTAGAATAAATCACTTTTTAGAGGGTATTGACAAGTATAGGTTTAAATGTTAAACTTACGTGAATTGAATCCAGTCACAGAATCTAAGAAACATGATTTACTGTGTGTATTTCTGATGGTGTAAGTGAACTTATTGAAGAAAAAACATATATTTTTTTGATTGCCTGATCTAGACTTGGCACCTTTTTAGCTATGTGGAGTTTCAGTGCAAAAACAGGATGGTGGGGAAAAAGGTGATGATAAGAAAGGAAACTTTAGTTTTTCTTCAATGGCAGACAGAAATGATTGAACCAAGACCAACTTTGGCAGCTGCTATTATTGCTGTAATGGTAAAAGAGGCAGAAATAATAATGTTACTATAGTACAGTAGCCTGAGTGGAGCAGTAACTCGTGTGAAACAGTCTACATCTGGGAAAAGCAGGAAAATGTCACAGTCTTCAATGCAAAGCTTGCCTGTATTTGTGGGAAACACTCATCCCAAGCACCATTACTGCTAGCTGAGGATCAGAAACTGTTGAATCGTTACAGTCAATGAAAACTGTAAGAAGTTGATAGGTTTAAGTTCAGTGGTTTTTTTTTTCTTTTTTTCATCAGGATGAAGAGGGATAAAACAGTGCTGTTCTTGGTCACTATATTTCTTTTCCTTTCAACTGAGGGCCAATAAGTTTCCCATGATAAGTATAAACAGCTATGATATGGTCAATATCAACAACTATAGTACATGTGACTGGAGACAATATGTAGTGTGTACTCTGTCCTTTACAAATTACAAGGTTGGAATATTATTTAATTTGGAATCCTACTTTAAAAATGGAATAGATTTAACTCACTGGAAGGCATGTGTGTCAAGGAAGGTGTAAAACTAGAGTTTCTTCCCATTTCACAAGCATCCTTAAAGTTTACTTTTGCAGAGGCTGTGAAATAACGTGTTAGTAAGAGACAATATAATTCTCATTGCAGAGCTCATGTTTTAAATATCTAGATAGGAATATATGGCATTACCATCCATCTCTCTGCTGAATAAGTGAAAAAGAGAAGAGCTCTTGTTTGTAGAAGCCTATGGACTAGTTTTGTCTGTTTTTTAACCCTTTTAGGGGAGAACAAGTGGTGTTAGCAGCGTATTTGGTTGTTTCACAGCCTGCACCTTAGCTTCTTCTGAATTTACAAATTTACAGATAAACTCAAAATTGTTGGAGAAATAAAACTAATTATTGAGAGCATATTATTTAAAAGTTTTGTGACAATCATACAGTTATTTTTATACATGGTTCAGTATAGCTGTTAGAGTTCTGGAGAGAGTTTCTGATGCATTAAAACATTCCTCCCTTGAGAGAATACACTAGATATTTTATTAATGGTGGTGTAAGATGAGTTTAAGAGGTTAAGGGCTGTTATTTTGTAGTTACCCACAGCTATCCAAGCTGTGAAATGGTAAAACTCTATCCCCACTTGTCAGTAGCATAAACTAGACTTTAGTATTAAAACGAAACCAAGAGGTCTGCCTGCTCACTTCTTATTTTCACAAATGCCTTCCTCACTGCAACTTAAGCAAGCAGGTATGTGAAACAGGAAAGGCAAATTCACCTGTACTGAGGCTCTCAGCATGGTTCATGGAGCTACAGCTCAGCCAGTGTTAATTAAGGAAAGCTACAGATCAATCTTTCATTTGCACAGGACAGCTGTCATATCAGAAGCAAAGAAATTTATATATGCAGTGAATACTGTTTCTCCATGTATTGGCATAGGACAGAGTGAATTTTGTTTTCAGAGAAATCTGGGAAGAAATTTTATAGAGGGAATATATTTCTCACCTAAGAAAACTCATTAAAGGAAAATATTTAGGAAGTGAATGTCAAGATGCCCCAGCTGCAGTAGTGAAATGTAGAATAAGAAATATTGTAATGAAGGAATCACACCCTCATCCAGTATTCTGCCTAATAGCATTAGACATCTTTGTGTGTGTAAATACAAGCTTCCCTCATGTATACTTTGCTGTTCACACTCAGGGTTAAACTCTACTGTGAGACAGCTACTAACATGCCAGCTGCATCATTAGTACATTTGATACATCTAAAAACATTACAATGCAGGAATGTGCTTCAGTAAATAATAAGTACTGGAGAGGCAGGAGAATATGTAGGTTGTAGTTTTATTAGCATATTCCTGTCTGAGGGAAAATTTGGTAGTAGCAGAATGTAGTCCAGCAGTACATACAATGACCCACAAGTTAGACTGCTCAAAATACAAATTTAGGGTATGTCTGTAGTTAAGACATACCAGAAATATGGTACTGTAGCTAAAATAATCAACACAGCAGTGCAAAAGGAATTCAACATATTTTTATTCGGCAAGTGTACACTTCACTGAGTTGCTGAAATTTAATTCTGTTGGATTAAATTCACAAAGCCTGAATAACTGTTGTGCTGCACAATTAAAATACTCTCTTGTTATATTCTTAAGTGATGGTTCCATATTGAAGCAGCCTTGCTTTTTGTAGCTTTCTAGGTCAAATTTTTGAATCATTTACTTATTAACACTCTTTTGGGATTTTTATGTTGCATTGTCCCCTAAATGTAACACAAGATAGTCAGTTTATTATTATTGGTAAGATATCTTAAAAGTCTGCAGATTTTACATCTCTTTGTATGTAATCTTGTAATATTCCAGGTACTACAAATCTATGGGATGTTGATTAGCAAGGTCAAAATATTAGTTACATTAGAGAGCTAATCACAGGTTTCTAGTTTGCTAGAATTAGAATTCTTTCTGATACACCAAATTATGTGATGCTAGGTGATTGGTTTAGCTTCTTGGAACATGTTTCTTGCCATGTAAAATGTGAAGATGATATCTCACTGAGGTATTCTGAGGTTTAATAGGAGGATACTTTGTATGATTTTAAGACATTTGAGTAGGAAATATTGTATTGGAACAAATTCTCAGAAAATAAATCCCCAAACCAACCAACAAACCAACCAAATAAAAAAAAAGCTCAACAAAACAAAACCCCCACATTTAAGTTTGGAAATAATGCAGCCAAGCTATCACTATCAATGTTACAGAAGGAATATTGCTCATCTTTGGACAGATCCAAAACAAGGTTAGAGGTTGACATTTTCTTAGGATAAGTATCTCATGCTTATACAAGCAGCATATACTCCTTTCGATGATTTGCTGTGAAATAAACGCTGCTAAAATTCCATAAGGTTTGCACACAAATGTAGTTAAGAAGACCTAAGGCCCTTCCAGTACTCAAAATTGCACTTTATATCATTTGAAAGTGTGCTACACCGTTGTAAAGCAATATATAGGTGAGTTTAAGCTCTGTTTTGGTGTTTCTATGGTTTGCTCTTCTGAAATCTTGCTCACAACCAGTAATGCTTTTGCCTTCATGAGAGCCCTTCTGAAATATTTGCTTGAAATACTGATGAATGAGGCATCCAGGAGGCTCATGGAAATGAACCACCATTTTCTGAGTTCCCTACCAGTGTTCTAACTCTTGACCTTGCTCCCTTCTCTTTGGCTTTTAAGCTAGCAAGTGCTAGCGAAGTGTATACAAGTTTTGCTTTATTTTAATTCAGCCTTTTAAATAACTATATGTAAAGCTGTGTGTCTTTGAATATGGACAAGATATGCAAAACATATTGATTTGGTTTTTCTTTTCCCCATCTGTGAAATTTTGTTCCCCTTCCACACCTTAAAAAAAAAAAAAAGCAGCCTTAAGGAGTTTGTAGTTTACAGTGATGTGCTGACTGGGAGGATCTGTCTTGTTACTTGCGCTGCTTAAATCCATTCCATCTTTTTTTTCATAGCTGTTTAGAGGGGAAAAAAACCTGCTGTCTAAAATAGCTCTTTTTGTTCTTTTTTTCCATTTATGTAGGAGGGAAAGGTCCACAGGTACTTGGGAACTATCTATGAAAGCCTAGGCTTAGCAAGAGTGGTGCAAGTTAATAATTATCAGCCACATTGCAAATAACAATGACTTCTTTGTGAGCTTATCTGAATGTCTCTGTGACCTGGGCATTTTGGTCTTGGCAATGGGGTGAGGTCAGGGTTTTGTCACCAGGATCTCTTGTACCTTGATTTCAGTTACTTAATCCACTGTCTGGATATATTTTTTACTCCTTTCATGTTCTTTCCCTTCAAAGGGTTAAGTGAGACAGCTTGCATTGATAATTTCTAAATAATTCAAGTCTGATTGCACACATTGTGAAAAATGATGGATTTTAAATTACACACATTTGGAACTAATTTCTCCAACACACAGATGGCTTGGTAGACAAAAAGAAAAAGTGAACCTAATAACTTATTGAAGAAGAAAATATGTACAGTACCATTCTGACATTTATATAGCTTGTTGGGGGACTCTAAATGTGTTATTTAAAATGCCCAATCTTTGAACTGTTCAAAAGTATTCTGCTATAAAGCTCAAGTAACTTTATACTAGTTAGCTTGGCATCTGTACTGAGATATATATGAAAGATTCAATCAGTGAAGTAGGAAAAGATAACAGCTTTATTAATGTAAATCAACATGTTTTCATGGAAAACATCTTTTTTGTGTGAGAACATTTTCTGAATTTGCACAGTGTTTTCATGTCTTTATGATTTAAAGGTTCTGCACCCAGGTATGAAAAGCAAATTTTCCTTCTACAAACTAAAGATCTGTAAACTGAAAAGACTCAAAAAGGTTTGAGACGTATGACATATGCTGCACTTTTGCCACTAGCATATATAAACGGGAGATTTTAATCAAAAGAGATTGTTCAGCCAGTTCAGAAAAACTGGCATGTGGATATGCCAGAAAGAAAGGATATATGTAAAAACATAAAGTGTAGATTTTTGTTTGGTTGTTTTCAATGTAGGCAGTTTTAAATAGCAGCAAAGAAAGTTGAGTTTACAGGATATGAAATGGTCGTAGGATGCAAAGGAACCAAGGCATGGACTGGAATATGCTGAAACTTGTATAAACAGTAGTGAAGATACTCCCATGGAACACACACATTTGTAAAAAAATGTTTTCTAAGATGGGGAGATAGCTTAGAGGCCCTGACACATGTTTTGTACTTTTTGCTTCTACCAATAATTCCCACTGAAATCAGTAAAAATGCATATGGACCAAGATAATACTCAATATAAGCTAGGGTGCCTTAATGCACACCAGTACAAATATGTGCCATATGAAACAGTGGGAAGTGCAAAGCTTATTTGTAAGCTGAAAAGGTCAAAGTCTCACATCACCTCCTTAAACCATGTGTGTTTATTTTCTCTCTTCTTAGATCACTTAAGCTGTGTGTGGTTTTTCCCTCCAGGCAAAAGAAGCCATATTTTATGACAATTCTTTTCTAAGTTTTTTCTTTGAATCACAGTAAGGAGTGTGTATAAAAATATAGTACATTGCTAAAAGTTAATCCTCTGAAATGAATTGTTTTTTTCATATGGCCATCAACAAAGAGTCTTCTCCACCAGGAAACATGCTCTGTATTTGTTGCTGAAGGACTGCTATATTCTGAAAGTTGGGCAAAGCTTCTTAATTTAGTCAGGCTATCCGCAAATGGCTGTTGAGAGGACAAAAACAAAATAGTGACCACTGAAAGCCCCATGGCATTCTGTGATAGCTGGCAAGTTGTTTTTATTAATGCCTTGGAGATCTTCACAACTTTCTCTTCCCTAAGATGATGTACCTCTGTGAGATGTGAGGCTTGACCTGGCTTGCTTTTTAATAGCAAAGAAGTAAGTAAATAGAAAAATATTTTCAGATGACACCCTGAAACTGTTATTTAAATATTCTTGATATCCCAAGAATACCATAGCTCTCCTTTGTGTGGAAGATGACAGATTACAGTGCACTCTTAGGAAATATTTTCCCTCTTAAACAACTATGAGCAGTAAGATTTTTCTCTTGGTTTATTTGAAACAATTTGCTGGAAGTGTCTCTATAGGTAGCATAACTGAATCATCCAAGATAGAAGGAAGACATTGGCTGGAAAAAGGGCATAAGTCATCGTTGAATTTCAGTCCAATTTTAATTTTAGTGGCTTTGGGCAAAATGGTAAGAAGTCAAAAATTGTCATCTTTGCAAATAAAGGTGATCAATACTCTTTAAAATATTTCTGTTTTCTAATTAAGTCTATTTACATGAGGTAGGTTTCATAGTTTGCACGGTAGGTTGTGTCAAAATTGCATCTTGTGAAAATCAGCTTCTTGTTGCATCAGGAGCTGTAAGTCATCAGTGTCTTCTGGCATCTGAGGAGGATTGTGTCAACTGGAGTTAAAAATATATTTCAAGCATGTGGGCATGTCTGCTCGTAATGACACAAGACATCCATTTTCTCAAAAGAACTTTTAGTTCTGCTGTATTGGGGAATAGTGATTTTGGAACTCATATTCAATCACAACCAGTATACATCTAATTCAGTGCCATTTGCTACTTAGATGCCTAAGTAACAAAAAGAAGATAAAATACCTTTGAAATTTGAAAAGCTACCTTTAAAGCTTGTCTGTGTCATGAGATTACATTTTATTTGTATGTACGATTGTTTGCTTATTTACAGCAATGCAGTGATCTGTTACTGCTAGGAACAGATGTATCCTCATTTTCATGGAACACTGAAGTCTAATTGTTGGTGATAAGAGTATTAGGTGTTGAAAAGTTCTCCATTTTTTTTTTTTTACTGAGCTGGAAATTAAGATTTTGGAGTTATAGGCACTATTTTCAGATAGAAGCAATTGTTCTCCCACCTCTTCAGTAAATGTCAAGACATTTTGCTCATTTTTCACAATGATTCAAATAGGAATTTAGAGCTTTTATTAATTTGGGCGTTAATAAAAAGCTACCTTTCCTCAGTGTCATGATCTTTAGTGATTTTTGAACATAGCACTTTGACAGAAGTCAGTGCCACTGTTCTTACTGATTTAGTGGTTAGATGCTGCTTTGGCACTATTTATAGGAGTACAGTCTTTTTCCAAATAGAGAAGAGTTTATGCACATATCCATCTTGACCTCAACATTCTCTATAGTTTTCAAGATGAAAGACATTGGTGTTGTTCTGAGAGGTTTTTACATATTGAACAATCACAGAAATACATGTGTGAGTTTTTTTATCCTATTGAAATCAATACATCTTGTCTAGTTTTCATCACTCGGTAGTATTTAATTATCTACAAGCAAGTCAAATTGATTATACAATATAGGAACCTTACAGCTTTGAACCAAAATGACTGCGTCTTTAGATGTGGCTAGGATAGCTATCAATGCCAGTGGCAAAGTATAATTAATACCATTTATTAATATTTTTGATTGGGAAGAACAACTTTAGCAACTTTGGAGGACTTTATATAGCTGCAGCTTAGAATTAAAATCCATGGTAAGAGCAAAAATCATTGTTAGGGATTGGTGGGTTTATTTAGGTCTTGTGTCCCATGTTCTTCATTATTAAAGGCGCTGTTTCACATGCATCTTCCTTATATTTTGGACTTAAAGAAAACAGTCTTACAGTTTGGTCCCTTAATTAAACTTTTGTAATTATTGGTGGAAGAGGTTTTAAGCTTTGGTCAAAAACAGCACGAAGTATCTGTACATAGGCACCTAAGAAAAGGGTTGAATGAGCCCTATTTGCAAACAAAAAATGGACAACTTGCATACAGTGTATCTACATGCATACCGTGCATGAAATCTCTAGATACTAATAGAAATCCTTCAGCTTACCAGAAAAAAAAAATGTAGCTCTTGTCCCTAAGAAAACATTTCACTACTCTTTGTTTCATATTTCCTTACAATGAAAGTGAAAAAGAAGCCTGCTTAAGGTAAAACATAACCATATTGAAAGGAGAGAGAAAATAAAGGTCATCTAAAATGCCAGGGCAGCAAAATGAAGTAAATTCCAGGCAGAAAGAGTATCTAAGGAAGGAAGGAGAGCTCTTGGTCAGGTAGCAGATGTTTTCCCTAGAGGTTAGTGATGGAACAGACACCAGAGGAGGAAAAAAAAAAAAAGTATCCTAATGAACAGCAAAATTATTTTTTTCCCTCTACTCCCAATATCAGAACGGTCTGCCTAAAGAAATGTGAAAAGAACTGTCACCTTCAGAACTGTCACCTTTGATATTCAGACAGTATCTAAGTAAACAGATAGTTAATTTCAAATTTCTGTGTAGGAAGAGAGGAAATTCTGCCAATAATCAGATGACTAGATGTATCAAGGGAAGCTCTACTGCATTTAGTTGAACCACCTTTAAAGGGAGTGTTGAATAAGCCAACACTGATAGTTTTCTTCTTTACATAGCTACAAACAGAAAAAGTAGCATCAAAATGCTTTACTCCCTAGAATCCTAGAATCATAGAATAGTTAGGGTTGGAAAAGGTCTTAAGATCATCTAGTTCCAGCCCCCCTGCCATGGGCAGGGACACTTCCCACTAAACCATGACACCCAAGTCTCTGCCCAACCTGGCCTTGAACACTGCCAGCGATGGAGCATTCACAACTCCCCTGGGCAACCCGTTCCAGTGCCTCACCACCCTTATAGTAAAGCATTTCTTCCTCAGATCCAATGTAAACCTCCCCTGTAGGTGAGTATTTAAAAAGCATAAGATACTGAATAAAATATAAAGTAATGCTCACTAATGTAAGCTATTAGTAGAATATTTCTTAGCAATTTATCTACATTTGTGTTGTGCAGGATACTTAGGAATTTAATGTGCCTTTGGTACTTGTCTATTTGCGTGCTTATTCTAAGGCTCTCTTGCATAGCCTTCCTTTTTGGAGTTCCTGTGCACTGACTTACAAAAGAACTGGATAAGTCCATTTAACATGAAATAGAAGACTTTGACATTTGGCATGCAGAGGTTTTTTAAAAGGACAACACTTCAGTCAGTTTCCATGTGATAAAAACATTGTTTCCGATATTCAAAGAATCAGTAATTTATCAGAATAGAAGGTTATCACTGAGTCAGACATACACCCATGAGTGCATGTGTCTTTTTCCTTTTTTACTTTGTTTCCTTCTTTCTATAGCAGCCACTAGGTAATGCAACAGTCAGCCAGGAGCCAAATTTGCCCTTTGACACAGAGCTCCTGTTGGTTAGAAACCACTGGAAGCCATATGCTTCAGAAGCTAAAACGTGTTTCTTTATGTTTATGCTGTTTTAATGTAGGCTATGATCCTGCAGTCATTTGTGCAGTAAAAATTCCCATCAAATTCAACAGCAGCACGAGGATCAACAGTGGCAATTTTCTCTTAGTAGGTCTTCCAGCAAGAGGCTGCCTGCTGCTTCCAGCTATTGCAGAATGCAGGCTCATGCTGCTCATGGGACTGAACAGCTGTGATCACATTACATCCACCCAGCGGTCTTTTCACGCACTGCCTATAAAATGACAATGGATCAATTTTAAACTGACCCTGTTGACTTTTAAAGCCCTTAGCGTAAAAGGAACTGGTTTTCTGCAAGCTTCCCCTATTCATTTGGCTCTTGAGTCCTCTTAGTTTTCTTCCAGTCAGAGGCTGTTTAGCAGAAATTCTGTTGTTGTAACCCCAATGGTTTTGTAACTTGTTTCTTCTCAAAGACCTGTTTTTTACTCCTTCCATCTTTTTTTAAACATTGCAGAAATCCCAATTCCTAATACACCATTCTGCCTCCCAGAAGTATGTTTAGTTTCAATTGTTCTTCTGCAAAGCAGCAGCAGCCTCTTGCCTCCTTGTAGGTTTCACGATTTTGCGTAGTTTCACTTTTAAGATACAGACTTATAAAATAATTCAAATTAGAAGGAACCTCTGGAGTCAGTCAGGTCTCAAAACAGGGCTGTCTTCAAAGCTAGGTTACATTGTGCAGGGCTCTGGGTTCGATCAAGTTTTGAGTTATCTCCAAGGGTGGAGATTATGCAGCCTCTCTGGGAAACCTGTGGCAGTGACTGACTGAGCTCATGGGAAAGACTTTCTTCTTTGTGTTTGATCAGAATTTTCCTTACTCAGTTATGATTGCTGCCTCTTATCCTTTGACTGTATAAACCTGAAAAAAGTCTGGCCCTGTCTTGTCTGTAACTCCCCTCTCTTTGATAACTGAAGACAATAATGAGGCCACCTGAAACTTCCTTTTCTCTAGGCTGAGCAAACACTTCAGTCTCTTTGTAGGTCATGTGCTTCAACCTCCTGACAATTTTAGTGGGCCAGTGCTGAACTCGCTCAAGTATGTGAAGAGTAAAGACAGACACAAAACTGTAGACAGTCTTCCAGACACCTTTGAGTGCTGGACCATAGGAATAATCCTGCTATCCATGCTATTCATAGCTCTGCCCAGCATGTGGTTGGCATTCATTGCCACACAAGTGCACTGGTTGCTCATATTCACCTCCTCTACTGGGACTAAATGCTTTTCTGCCCAGTCAGCTGGTCCTCAGTCTGTGCTGAGTTGTACCATTTCAGGAGCAGAACTTATTTATCACTGAATTTTGTGAGGTTTGTCAACTTGTTTCCTTAGCCTTTCAAGGTCCCTTTGAACGGCAGCTCTGCTCTCTATCTATCAGCCGATCTCTCCTACAGTATCAGTCATGAGCTTTGTTGAGGGTGCATTCCATTCCACTCTCCAGATAGTTGATGAAGATGTTAAACAGTATTGGTCCCAGTATATTCCTTTTTTCATATTTCAAAGTGTTCCTTAGAGCTGGGAGCACTTTGGTAGGAGAAAAATAGATTATTTGTAGTAACATTAATCTTGTAGCAATATAAAATATAACATGTCTTACAAATGTTGGAATACCATCTTATGATAGTGTGTTGGATATATCTCCATCAAAGGCCCACCTTGCACTAGAATTTTGTATTTAATTGTGGTTTAAAATGTGGCTGCTTAAAAATGAAGAAGGTGGCAATGATTCATATTGCAGTCACAGATCTGTAATGCTTGGACTTGGAGGTGGGAGCTTTGCTACCGTAAACATTAATGAGATATGATCTACTCTACTCATCAGATAGAGAGTATGATGCTGATATTAGAGTAGTTTCTAGGTATGTTTGGGGAAAAGCAGAAAGAACATGTGGGTTGTTCAAAGGTGCATAAGAAATTACAGTTGCACCATTTGACCTAAATTTGACCTTCTGAGTCCCAGACCAACACTTTTATTTTAGGCATTAGCATGGTATCAGTAGCAGACACCTAGGGAAGAATAAGAGAATAATTTTGTGTTGCTTTCCTTTATCCAGTGTCCATTGACATCTGGCTCAGAAACCCTTGGGCCAGATAGGGTGTTTTAGAATTTTAATACTTTTTTGTGTTTAGTGATATCATTCACAGTTAAATAATGAGTTGATTTCAAAGAGCTTTGGCACTTGCACCTCCAAAGTTCTTGTTACATGCTAAGGCACCTGGCAGTGGATTTTGAAGTGATCCTAGTGTTAGGTATCTGACAATTGAATCCCACTGAACTATCATGTCATATGCCAATTGAAAACTAATTTCGACATATATTGACTTCTCTGTCTGTGCTGAATATCCTGGGTCTACTCAATCCAGTGTGTGGTGATGTGTCATTTAATCACAATCACAGCAAACAATCAGAATTTTTGTTATTGGTTTGCTTATCTTTTTCTCATACAGTCTCATTGCTTTTGCTGTCTTTTTAGTGCTTGTTAAGAGTTGAATTGACTGTTGCTGTTTGCTCAGAAGAAAATTTCCACCTGATAGAAACATGGAAACCATGGGGCAATATTTGGAAGAATTACTTCCTAATACCCTGGAAATTCATGTTGGCCAGATTGAAAGGCAGCACCACATAAAGGCTTTCTATGACCATTCTATAGTGTTGATACCTTTATTTGCCTCTTTATTCTTCTTGTCTTTGGTTCTTTGTTCACATGCAGTAGAAATGCTGCCTATCACGAATCTGACACTGGGTGACAGACTTCTTCAAAATCAGAATCTTTTGGAATTGTATTTACAGGACCTTTAATTGAGCACTTGAAAGATAAGATGAAAACCTGTGCTTTTTGTTTCAGTATCTCAAAACTGAATTTCAGCTCGGGAGACCAGGCTCTGAAGCTCTCACCACACTATGCCTTCTAGGCTCTTAGCTCTCTCTGGCAAGAATCAAAGAAAATGGGGAAAACGTTCTTTTTGTGCAAATGCTGGTCACCCTGTGTAAACACAGCAATATGTCCACGACATAGTCATAGACCCGATTATTTTTTACTTAGCTAGCTGATTCTTTTCTTTTTTGAAAGTTTAGAGCTGCTGTGGTTGCTCAGGTGACTGAACGCTTTGAGTAAAGAATAATGGAAGAGCTTATAAAATGATAAAGAGAATTTTTGCCATTTACTGAAATGTGTTCACATAAGCTATGCAACAGTTATTGCAAAAAGCTTTGATAAGCAATCTCAGGAATAATTTATAAACGGACTTTGATGAGAAAATGTGTCCTTGTCAATTGTTTAATTTGTAATTACAGATCCTGATTGCTTTATTGATGATTCTAGGGCTAGAGTTCCAGGTAGCATCAAAGGAATGGAAGTAGCATTTGATGAGAAGAGTACATTTGCACTCAGTAGGAATATTTTCTCCCATTGGTGCATTGGTTTGTGAGCCTGGGTATGCTGAAAATGCCATTTGCATTTTCTTTCTCGCTTGGGACTGTGACTGTTATTCTTTGTTGTGAGTAATACCACTGAGGAGTAGTAGAGGAATGGTGTACTTGTCGGGATAGGGAGTGGGTAATAAGTAGATGCCTACAGTTCTGAACAACTTCAAGGAATGGAGGTGTTTTGAAATAAGTTCAGATAATCCTGGTGTTTTGAGCAAATAAAAGAGGTTTCTCAGGCTGTTTGCTGTAAGGTTGGTGAGGCACTGGAATGGATTGCCCAGGGAAGTTGTGAACATCTCTGGCTGTGTTCAAGGCTGGGTTGGACAGAACCTTGGGTGTGAGGTGTCACTTCCCATGGCAGGGGGGTTGGAACTAAATGATCTTATGGTCCGTTCCAGCCCTAACTGTTCTATGGTTCTGTGATCTTAGTGCTGCTGGTCAGTACCACAGGGAGGCAAGTCCAGAGCTTGTTCTTTTGGTGTAGATTGCTTATACATGAAAAAGTCTCTAAGACTCTTAATGGTTTGGCCTGTTTGGTTGCTATGGAAATTTTGCAAGATACTTTTGGCTACATTTACATGTGCTGAAATTGACAGTACAGGCACAATAACAACGCTTAGCATCTTTATAAACCTTTTTTATTATTACTTGAGCAAAATAAATGGCTTTCTATATTATGCACGAACATGCTGTGATACTGCATTACTCTGTCTTCCATCAGTTTGGTTCTTTTCTTAGCTAATACTCGTGCTAATTCCAGAAGTACCTCTTAAAGCTCAACCAAATGAATATCATAACCCTAACAGGTGGAAGAACATGATACTAGACTGTTGAATATTCTAATACATGAAACAATCAGCTGTATAGTTATGTTTTAGCAACATAATCAAAACAGAGATTTATCTGTGTAATAAAATTGACTGTTGCTGTAACCAATGCACTTAGAATAACTACATGATTATAATGATAATGTGTTGGTTATTTGCTAATTAATTAGCTGTTGATTTATTATACAAATGTGCTTCCTTTCTACTAATCATATTTCTTGCTCACATTTCTGAATAGTACTATCAGTTAAACATGGGTAAGTCAAGGTGCTGATTATAGGCAGAACAACAGAAGGCAGTGGAATGTGGCTTCATAATTTTAAGCTACTAATGTACTACCCAAAGCATGTTACTGTTAATACAAACTTTTGGTTGTATTAGCAACACCTTTTAAATAACCATACATCACTTATATCCATGTCACAGCCAAAGTTGCTAAAGGGATTTTTCTTCCCTACGCTGAATTTTTCCATGAGATCCCATATTCCTGTGCCTCTGAACAAGTTCAGCTCCCAAAGTCCATGGAAAAATATTTAGTGGTTTACCCCACTCCATCTCAAGGTGAAACTGAGGGAGTTTTTTTGTGTGTTTTGGACTTTATTGCCATGTCATGATGTCTCTGTAGGTGTAGAAAATTACTTTGACTTAATGAAAAGCTAAATAATAATATAATTAGAAAGTAAAAAAGTGTACATCTAAACTTTCTTCTTGAGTTGAACTTTCTTGAGTACAGAAGGCACAGCTTACCCTGTGCTAATGGGGTTGTTTCATTAATCATCCTCATAACAAGGATGCTTGCAGAATCCCTCTGCCTGTTGCTTATCTATGCAAACCCAAGCCACATCCTCAACTGATAGCAGGGCCTGCTTTCAGTGAGTATTATTTCCAACAACTTGTGTTTGACTGGCTGTATCTGAGGACTTGACCCACATGATTTCCATCTGTAGTGATCCTGCACTTAAGTAAAACTAATGAGCCTGAAAACTGACACGTTTAAACACATTTTCTTGCTTCATTGGTAGATTCCTTAAATAAAAAATTAATTCCTTGATCAAGGCTCTCTTTTGTAGGGGTTGTACAACATCCTAAGGTATAAGCTGGAGGTGATTTGAAGGTTAAGAATATGTGGTGTTTGCTCTAGATGTTTATTCAAAAGAATCTTTTCTTGTGCCATCTCTTGTTTTCCTTAATAACTTTCAATCTGCCCCCAAACCACACAAAGTGCAAGCCCTTCTGTCCTCTCCAAATTTGTAATGCTCTGTATTTAAGAATTAACTTGCTACCAGAACTCCTCATCTTTACATGCAAAATTACCATGATTTTTGTATCTGATTTCAAATTTTCACAGTCATAAATCAAAACCTCATACACAAAACTGATACAACAAAACCTGGGAAACTGGTTAATGCATTAAAAAGCTATTAAGCAAAATATGGTTTGGTGCCAGATTTTCTTCATTTTTGTATTAGTTCAAAACAAGAATTTCCTCTGAAGTACTGACTGATGAAAAATACGCTAATGCACAAATCTCAAGCTGTAGAAAACTTCGTTCCAATCTCTTTTTATTGGATTTTGTTCCTGGCAGACAGAAATAAACCATCAGAAAGGAAGAAGGTAGGCAGGAAGTGAATAATGATTTTATATGCTGTGTTTTGGAAGGCACCAGTGGAAGACTAGAGCCATTGTTCTTGGCCTTTTTGCTGCCTTCTTTTGTCTCCTATAGGACTTGCAGGTAGCTGTTGTGGTAGATGCCAGAAAAATATAGACAGATATGGACAAATTTTAATGAGCTGCTGCTAGCCTACTTCAACTTCCCTCCTGGTGAGTGGTGTCAGGCCTCCACCCTAGAAAATAATTCCTTTTATCTGTTGCTCTCTGGGATTATGCATAAACACCAGTTAAAATCTGAAGCTTCTCCTTCAGTGGGACACAAGCCCCCATGTAATACTTCACATATGTTTAACTGCTGTCCAGGATAGATTTTATTTTTGTAAGCAGGCTTTGTTTTTTAATTAGACAAAACCAAAGAAATGCAGCTTTTTTTTTTTTGTTTGTTTGTTTGCTTTGTTTTTAATTTCTGTCTTGGTTTACATTCTGGTAACTTACTTATTTTTAGACAAGTGGTTTGACCATACCATGGTGCTAGAGACCTCAATCTCTTCTAAGTCACTCCTTAACTACTTTTCCCACTACTCAAAGACCTTTTATTATTCCCTTTGCTAGTAAGAATGGTGAGTAAAATTATGTGTTCTTCCCTCTGCATTATTGCGCTTTCTTCATGTCATCTAACAGGCATAAGTGTGAGTGGATGTCAAGAATCTGATCAAGAATCCTTTCTCTAAACATTGAACTTGTCTTGCATGCTTGCTCTATCAGTCAGCTTTAAAAAAAAAACCAATCAGATGGTGGCACATCCAGTTGGAGTTAGTAGCCAGATTTCAGGTTCTTAATTATGTAAGACTTAACCATTTTTATTTTTTTTGTTGTATTGCATGTATCAAACTGGTTTTCATTCTGAAAGGAGGGTAACAGTGTTTGCTTCGGGAGGCATTTTTGCTCTTGCTTCTTGCTTTCTTGTTTCTGTGAAGTGCAAAAAAATCCAGCCAAAAGTATTGTCATTCCTTGTCCTTTAAATGTAGAAAACCTTGACTGAAGCATGGAAGGAGAAGGTGTTCAGTACGTGGTGAAAACTGTGGGTTCTGTACTGAGGAGGAAGAGATAAGGATGGAATGAAGAAAGTTTATGTTGACTTTTTTTTAGTCACAGGTTAGTTCAGGTTGGAAGGGATCTCAGGAGGCCTGTATTCCAACCTCCTGCTTGAAGCGCGTCAGAATATTAAACTAGATTGCTCAGGGCTTTATCCAGTTCTTGTAAGTCATACCAGTTTGAAAACCTCCATGAACTCCAGACTGTTCAATATCTCTCAACAGCCTATTTCATTGCTTTACTGCCCTCATGGTGAAAAAACTTTTTCTTCTGTCCAGTTGGATCCTCTCTCATTTAATTTGATATCTTTTGCTCCATATCATCTTGATGCAAAACTGTAGAGAGCCTGTCTTCTTGACCTCCTCACAGGTAATGAAAGGCTGCTGTTAGATTCCCTCCAAAGCCTTTGCTTTCATAGGCTAAAACTCTCTCCCTGTGGCGCATGTGTTCCACCTTGATGTCCCTTCACTGAACTAGCTTTATTTGATCATCATCCTTCTTCTTCTGGGGGGCCAAAACAGCAGTACTCCTGGTGTGGTCTAATGATTGCTCAGTACAGGAGGATGATGGGCTGTGCCTCTGTTAATCCAACCCCAGATGCTGCTTGCATTATTAGATGCTGGGGCACCCTTCTGGCTTATATTCCCTTTGTAGATTTTTATCTTTATCTGAAAGGGAATGCTACTTGATTAATAAAACTTTATAGAGCTAACCAAGTCCCCAATGATTGGAGCCAGTTAACTACTTACATTTGATAGAATTACCTTGGCCTCACTTAGCAATAAAGTGCTCAGTTATTCTCTTAGGAGACTTGCCTGACCCTGGCATATGTAAAGGCTGTGGAGTTTGGTATGTCATATATTTGGTGAATTGTAAATGTTCTGAGCTCACTTTTTCCCAGATCACCTACTAATCCCTGGTGATGGTGGCCTGCTATTTTGAGCATGGAGTTGATGCATTATTGATTAATCCATCTTAGATGCACTTAAAGTGGTTGTATTTTAATTACATTTGGTATCTAGAAATAATAGCTTAGCACTTCAGAGGCTCCTTGGAAGAAATAGGTTTTTGTATACTACAGAATGTTTCTTCTGATGGCATTTTTTTATCAGAAAAAGGTTTATCTAGTAATGGAGTATTAATTCTTTTATTCTGGTTCCTTTTCTATTGTAATAATAGAATCATGAAATGGTTTGGGTTGAAAAGGACCTTAAAGATCATCTAGCTACAACCCCTTGGCGTGGGAGGGGACACTTTCCTTCTGATCCACGACAGGGACACCTTCCTGTCCAACCCAACCTTGAACACTTTCAGGGGAGGAGCATCCACAGTTTCTCTGGGCAACCTGTGCCAGTGCCTCACCACCTTCAAGCAAGGAATTTCTACCTAATGTCTAATCTAAATCTACCATCTGTCAATTTAAAGCCATTCCCCTTTTCCTCTCACTACATGCCCTTGTAAAAAGTCCCTCTCCAGAATTCTTGTCAGCCCCTTTTTTGTACAGGTATACTTCTCTAAGGTCTCCCCTGAGATTTCTCCAGGCTGAACAAGAACAACTCAGCCTGTCTCCATAGGAGATGTGCTCCAGTCCTCTTATCATTGCAATAATTTATCATGAGACAGCTTCTTTTTCTTGTGGATGTCTTCTTTTTGCAATACAATTTGTTACTTCCAGAGAAAATAATGCATCACTTGAAACCAGTGCTCTGTAATTTCAAAATTAAGATTTGTTATTGAACCTTATCCTTGTGTGCGTGTGTGTTTTTTGGTCAGTTGCTCCTGTTTTATTAATTCTGAATTCTTTTAGAATTATTTATCTGCATTTTTTCTAGCTCTGCCCATTAGTGTACTCTCTTGCTTTTTGATACTGAGAGTGAAAAGTGCATGTTTTAGCTAAGTTTCATGATTTAATAGATATTGTGGGTCTCTGGCTGGCTTTCACATAAAAAGGTTTTATATTTTTCTGTGGATACTAATAAGTAGGTCTTTAGCAACATGCTGATTATGAAACATTTCAGATTCTACTGCTGATAGGAGTGAGCTTTATCTGGTAATTTGAAGGGAGGAGATTTACTTTTGCACACATCTTCTATGTGATTTATTAGATGAATCACTTCAATAAAATTATCAGTAAAAGTAAGATCAATTTAAAATATAATCAGTTATTTATTAAAAAGTAGTCAAATGTGTTAAGCTGTTATCAATATTAATAGGTGATAGAAGTGTATTGCTTGAGCCTGAATCTCAGAGGCGCTACCAAATCAAGCATCCTGAATCTTCAAATTTTATATGCATTTTAGATTGCATTCAAACATTAAGTGTGCAAATTTTATCATATAGCTATTTTGTGTTCTGATAGTGCATAAAATACCTGATGCATGCTGTGGTATGTGGCATATTAGTGTCTGGGGAATGTAGTCTCTTTCCTGAAAAATTTATTATCTACATTTAAGAGCAGAAACCGCAGGTGGGCACAGTGCTTAAGGGAGGATAGTAGACTCAGTAAACTACATGAGATCAACCTGAGAAATAACAATGCCAGCATCCTACTTGCTGAAAGAATATTTATTCTGAAAAATGGCAGGGGTAGAACGCAACAAGGGGAGCTGTAAGTGGATTTTCCACTAATGGATGTTTGATACAAGTTTTTCCTAGAGCAGAAATGGGACCATTTGAAAATGTATGAGTAAGTGGTGAGGCTGGTGGCATAGAGCCAAAAGTCAAAACCTTGTCAGTGGATAAGAAGTACAAAGTAGCAAGATCACAATTACCTGAGAGAACCAAGTTCAGTTCAGTTGAGACAGAGGTGAGCGATTTGGGGACAAGGAGTAAAAAGTAAGTAAAGTAAAAAGTAAAGCAAGTAAAAAGTGCCAAGGAGAAAACTGTTCCTTGTGGTAGGATGTGGAATAATGGGCAATGGGAGAAGGAAGTTGTGGCAAAGGCAGGGGAGAGCATTCCAAGAAAGTTGTGTTATATTACAAACCTTGCCCTTGTGGTTTGGTAAAGACAGGCATGCCTTGGAACATTAAAGTAAGTTGTGTAAATTTAATTTAATTCAAGCTCAGAGGAATTAAAAGCAGCATTTGATTTATTTATTTATTTATTCTTAAAAAGATTTAGTGAAAAGAAATGCTTGAAATGAAATAATACTGTTAATTTTGGGGGGACCAAAATAAAAATATATGATCTCACTCACCAACTTTTTCTTACCCTAACAGTCTTTATTTGGCACAAATTAAGTGTAATTGCTAGCAAGAGTATAAATTTGCAGGATCTGGCACATGACACTTGATAGAACAAATGTGTAAATGTTACCACCATGCAGAGAAAAGGCAAAGAAAGACTTTAGCCTGTGTGAGGACTTCAGATTGCAGCTTTATAAGAATAACAAAGGATCAAAGTGCAGCATTCTTTGACTGCTGTAGGTAACAGTCGATGTACAAGAACAACAGAATATGTGTGAGTACATTGTAATGCTTGTGTTTTTCTGACCTCGGTTTCTGAGCATCAGTTACCTTCTGCAAAAGCACAAGGGGGGAAAAAGAGATCAAGAGGAGGAAAAAAACATTGAAACTGTTACACTCCCTGATTGTTCAGTCATTACTCAATATATAAGCTAAAAATGCTTACTGAGTTATTGTACAAAATAAATATTTTTAACACCTATGTATCATGACTTAAACCTCTGTTTCTCATTCAAAAAAGTACTTCTGTTGATCATAAAAGTTTACAACTTTTTGGTAAATGCTTATTTTTAAATTCCTTTGTAATATTGCTGAGCAAGATTGAAGAATAACAGTAAGCTTAATGGTCATGAGAACAAAAAGGACAATAAAACCACAAACAATATCTATGTGTCCATATGAAGTCTTATACACTGAATGAAGTTGACAGCACAGGAGTTTAAGTTTTTGCTTTCTCTTAAATCAACAGTTGATTAGCTTAGTCTGGAGAGCGCATAGATCTGTTCCTTTGCATAGTTGTGTTTTTCAAGGCTGTGCTGTAAACCTGGATAATATAAACCTGCAGGGCACACAAGCTTTCCTGGGAATCAGAAGGTGTCCAGAGCCATCCCCAAGTTCTTTGGGGAATTTAGTTTGCACTGTGCGCATACAGCGTCTGAGTGAGCTGAGCTTCTTGCGTATTCAAAGAATGCAAACAACCAAAAAACAGTGACCACGTGTGTTTGTACTACCAATTCATGGTAACAGGAAGTGAGATTTTGAGAGATAGTTTTGGAGGTGGTTCTTTATGAACTAAGTCCTTATGTGCTAAACTCACATATGTTAGAGGAAGGCAATGGAAACTGTTGCATTTTCAAAAAGCTTGCAATAAAAAGTAAATTAATATAAAAATATGTTGCACATGATATATTAATATAACAAATTATAAGAATAGTATTATCAGTTGGTAAATGGGAATATTTTGTTAAAAATAAACTTCAGAAGTTTCATTTAAAGAAATATATAGGCACAGAGATCTTAGGAAACATCTTCACTGCAAATTAAAACAATTTTATAGACAAAGCAGCTTTTTTTTATCTAGAAGCTCTCTACCTGTGTTTCTTAAAAACCTCCACAGCAGGACTTTCATGCAATGAAAGAAACAAAAAAAAGGCCATGTCAAAAGCCATTGCAAGTCTGCTCAGTATCTGCCTTCTCACTGCCAGCCTGCTGGCAATAAGAGGAGTGACAATCAACTTTCATTTTGCTGCTTGACCTGTGGCTACACAAAAATAACTAGTATGGCTCAACATTGAATGCATAAATATTGAATTGCTTATGAAATTGTTATGAAATTTAAGACATTTGACTAATTTGGGGGCTTTGGGGAAGAATGAGGAGAAGTTTACTGCGTAATATCCCAGTTCAAGAAATTTGTTGCATATATATGTAATTATAAACAAATTGAAAATAATGGATAAGCATCAAGAGTTAAAGACATGCTTAAATACTCTCCTGAACTGAAGCTTAAGCACCCAATAAATCTGCAGTGATCTTGTAGTACAGATATGTCATGTCAATATTCCCTTACTAACTTTAGTGAAGTGTTATGGGTACATCTGCTGCTTCGAGTGAAAAATAGATGGGATTTGAAGTGATAGCTGTTGCTGCAGGGGTTTTCAGTAATAGCTGCCAAATGGGAGGGAGGAGGGGAAGACAGCAGCAGAGGAAAGAGTAACCTTCCTGCTTCAAGAAAAGAAACAAATCAATCAGTAGCTCTGTGCAGAGAATTGGAGAGCCTGGTCGGTATCTGTCAGATTAAAACTGACACACTGCAGCAGAATCTGCTTTATAACCAACTATTGTGGGTGTTCTGCCTTCAGAGAGGTATTCAGAGCTCTGTGTGAAGTTCTTTAGATGGTAAAAAGGTGGGACATCAGCAGTGGTGCATCCCTGCATAAATTTGAAGTAGTACCCAGCAATAAGTATAAACAGAGCTTTATATCTTTCATATTCTTTTGTTAAGCTCTTGTGTCTGGATCACTACAAGCAATGTGACACTTTGATATAAGTGACCACTAACCAAAGTGTACAGCAAGTATATCAAAAACAGTGGTGGTTGTTTCAGAGGGAATAAGTAGTTTAGAGGTATGCATAGTCTCCATAGTATGCAGATATTTCCCAGCTCATCGTAGCATGCAGGAACACCCCATTAACCTCAGGAGGTCTCTGGGAATTTCAATACCCTGGGACAGGGACGTCTAGTAAATGGATCCCACTGCTTCTGGTTTCCAATGAGAGGGAACTGCTTTATTGCAAAGATAACTCCTTGGATTTTGGCTAGCGGAAGTGAAAAGATGAAAAAAAAATACTGTAAGCTCTTTTAGAACAGAAACATTTGGCGCACAAGTGGGGCTTTTAGGTTCCTGCCTCTAACTGTAGGAAACTAACCAGGACTCACTGAAGTCTCAGCAAACTTTCTATAGGGCCAGTAGTCTAAACAATATTGTTAGGCAGGTGAATGACTCACCGAGTCCTGATTCCCAGTTCTGACTCTTTGCTGGTGAGCTTTCTTGTAAGTAGCATGGATTGAGCACCCAAAAGTTGACCAAAGCTACTCTAAGCCACACAGACTTATAGCAGTACATGCAGTGTTAAACATACTGTGATGAGCACTGTCTCAGTGGTCAACATCTGCACATCTTGAATGAAAGAATGATTGATGGCTGCCTAATCTCAACAAAGTAAGGCGTCTTATAGTTTGGGGAAAGTAAATGTGTTTGCTTTCTTGAAGGTTTTGTGCAACAGGCTGTCACAATACCTTTATTTTTATACTGCTATGAAAATACTGTTATGCAAGGGAATGGCAGAGTTTCAATAGGCAGGGTGATACAAGAATTAAACTGCAAGTTTGAAAATATATATCCAACTTTTGCCTTTTTAAATAGCTTGTTTAAAAATCATGCATAATCAGAAAAAGCCCAATAGACCTATCATGTGAATAAGCAGTAACAGTATAAAATATCTTGTACCTATCACATTTAATTGCCTTTGAATCACAAGTGAAGTACATTTGGAAAGAGCTCTTCTGCCTTTTATAGTGGACCACATACTGTGTCAGTCTCCTTCTACCAATGCTTGTAGGTAACTTACTTTCATAGCCTCTCTTGACAATGCATGCATCTGACTTTGTTTTAGGGGCGTACAGCGTTGAGCCAGATGGTCTAGACAGATTATAAAGAAGCATGAAATGATAAACCAGAGCACTTATCTCCTGCTGTGCTGTCACACTGAACAAACACTTAATGAAATCTGAAATTGTAATAGCTAAAAATATGTACTGCAGTAAAATGGGCTTTCACACATCCCTCTCTGGATTTAATTGTCGTTTAAATATGGCTTCTGCAAAAAAAGTTTCCCTTTGTTGACTGCTTCTGGGCAAATTCCTAGTCAGCTGGTGACAGTGAGGTGGAGAAAGGACGCATTTATTTATTCTGTTAGGAATTCCATATCTCTTATTCTGGAAATTGCCCATAAAAATTAGACTGCTCTTCAGTGTGGTTTGTTATTCACCAAATAATTTCTGCTGTCATCCTTGTTGGATGGAGTGCTTGCCAGCAATTCATTTTGAGATCTTGCAATTAAAAATTTGAGCCCTTTGATGATACACAGGGTGTGTATTAAGCTTCTGCCTTTGGCTTTAAGAACATGGCCCTTAGAATCAGATTTCTAGTGTACAATTACAAGTTCAATATTTACTCTGCCAGAACATTCTTTAATCATTCATACTCACTGTACATTTGCTGGGGTGTTTGCAGAAAACTATGTACAAAGGGCACAGACATACATAAAATGAGTGTCTTCAGAACTCTAAATAAATACTCATCAAATATATTCTGCACTTTTCATTCTGGTCCTCATGATATTAGAATTTGCCAAAGCTAATATCAAAGCATCAGAGTTGTGACAAATCTTCAGAAACAGTGTTGAAAACTTGATAAGTAGAGCTAAAAAGTACACAGACCTGAAAAGTCAGTAGATTTTATCTGAAAAATCTTTGTAAAATAAACACCTTGAAATGCTGCTCTCCTGCTTTTTGGGTATGAAATCGGACTTGATTCTGCTGGAGTTTTAGGCCAGGGTTGTGGAGAACAGCTTTGGTAGATCTCTAAATCTCTGATCATATCATACTACTCACATCCCATCTGGTTTGTATTTAGGAAGAGATCACTTTCACAACAGTTAGCCTACTGTAATGTGATGCTGCAGTGCAACACAGAGGCTATTGCAATTTCTAGGTTTTGTGGAATATGTTTTTTTCAGCCATTACTGAAACTTTACAATTTTGATGATTTTGTGAGTTGCTTAAATTCACTAATGCAGAAAAGGTTATAGGTTAAATCCGTGTTTACTGTAAGATTTATTCACTCAATCATGTTTTTCCCAAAAGGGCTTAATCACTGTACAAAGTAATGCATGAATGTCCCAAGGCTTTTGTTTTAGCTTGAATACACTTTCAGGACTTTTGTATCCCAGCAGCAATAAATTCTAGACCATATTTTTCCCAGAAAGTTAATCAAGGGTAGAGAGCTTCCTTTCATGAAACTGTGGATATGTAACAACACATGCCCCCCTACACATGCATACAATGATAGGAATTGCAACAGAGGTGTCACAACTATTCTGTTGCAATGACCGCAAATTTTCCAGTAAAACCAAGAATAATTAATCCCTCCCCTCAACAACAACAAAATTTAAGAAATCTTGTAGTGAGGAACAATTTATTTCATGGTTTTGTAGGTGCATGTTCATGGACTGACTGTATTATGAACTTAGCCAAGACTGAATTTGGTAGTGTCTCTGTATGTATGTGTAATCAAGAAGGAGAAGTCTTTTTGCTGTCTTAGCTTGACACGTTTAGGTTTCAGCTGAAGTACTGAAAGGCTGCAATACAGATTTCAGTTGTCAGCTGAAACATGTTCCTTTTTTTTTTTTTTTCCCTAACGTACTTGGCATCTGGAAATCAGAATTTTGTAGATGTTCTTAACTGTTGATCATCCCATTTAAAATAACCATTCAAAGAAGTAAGCCACAATGAGGTTTTTCCATCCTAGCTTTTTTTCTGGTTTTATTCAGTAAAAATTCTTGAACTTAAAATGTCAACTTTTCCATTGTTCTGAAAGTGTGGTCTGTGGGTCTCTTCCCACAAGGTGTTAAGCATTTTGTCCCAGCTGAGCAGGTTATGTTATTCTGTAAATGGCTATATCCTATGCATTTGAGTAGTCCTCTGCTCACTTTGAGAATCTTTCCCTGACTTGTTTTTGTTTTCTCCTGTGATTTTCCTAAGCAGGGTGGCATACTTGAAAAGTCAGAAAGAGGTTCAAAAGTATTGCTCCTTACCTGGTGCAATAGGCCCTAGTGTGGTTGCATTGGTACCCAGCAATTTTGAATTTGCTATTCAGAATGTTTCCCAGAATGGGTGGGTTATAGGTGTCTATTCCCATATGGACTGACCATCTCACATCTGGATTTCCTGATCTCCTGGGTCAGGTTTGTATCTTGTAGGAGAGAGGTACTGAGAAAAAAGAGAAATCCAGGGGAGCCACATTTTCTGGCCCAGATTTTCTGCCTAGTAGCTCTATATGATGAAGATGCAATGTAATAGAATTATAGGAAATTATGGTTGTTAGTATACTCTTAGTTACTTTTGATTTCATGAAGATTTCTACTACCAGCAGCACAAATTGCAAAAAGGAATGGTTACTTAACATGCATCCTCTGTGGTGAACTTTCTAATCAATAGCAGCTTTAATTTATATCAGAATTAACTAATAGGACACTTTAAACAGCATTGCTTACTTTCAGTTTATAATTTCTGCGTCCATTTCTCTAAGCTCTCTCTGACATATGCAGTGGCTGAATTTGATTAATATATTCTGTTCACTTAGTAAAGCAGTATCTTTTATACAGGGGTTTCATGTTGCTCTGGGTTTTAAGTTGCCTCTAAGCTGTTTTTCTTTTACGATTCTAAAAATGCCACTGGTGATCTCCATAAGTATTTTTATTGTTCCTTGTTCCCTAATGTGTTTGTTGTAGATTGCAACCAGGTTCTGTTTTAAGTCAAGCCAAGAGTATCCCTCAACAGTCATTTATGCCTTGTTGTATCCATCATGTATAGAACAGTTTCTCCCTCAACTGCCAAGATCACTGGAAGCACAGCTGTCAGGATTTAAAATGAATGAAGAGTAACTTGACAGGCAGAAATTATATTTCCCATATGAGCAAACATCCATTCATAGTTTCTGGGAAATCTTGGGGCTGTTTTAGCCAAAACATGACCGTAGCTCAATGCAAACAGAGGGCACACTGACACTGAGAATCCTTTGGTCAGCTCAACAAATAAACAGAAAAGACTTTTTTTCTTGGGTATTTCTGCAATTATGGTCACTGGGATAGTTTTGCTAACAGTCATGGTATCATGCTATTTCTAACTCATAAGTGATGAGATAGTGCAGTTTTACCAAAGTATGAGGGTCTGGCAGGTTTCAGGAGCAAGATATACCAAGGATTACTGGCTCTGCTGCTCTTGTTGTTCTCACTGCCTTTCATACTGCCAGGAGTTTTTTTTATGGTTTTGTGTAAAGTGCTTTAGTGTTCTTTCTAGAAAGCAAAATGAGAGCTACACTACTGAGGTGGGCCATCACACCATATGAAAAACAAATAAACTGTGGCCAACAGTATTCCAGATTTCTCTCTTTTGGCTTTTCCCCACAGCAAGTGGAAGTACAAACTGCTTTTGAGGATTTGTCTAATTTGCCATGTAAAGTGAAATGCTGTTGAAATGCATTAATGGGTTTATGTAAGCCTCTGTATTTTGAAAGCAGATTGAGGTGATTGAGGATTAACATCTCCATCTAAAGCCATTTCCAGACAAAAGCATAGTACTTGAAAGGCAGCCCTTGATGAAATAAGGTTCATTACTGTATGAGTGCCATAGTTCCTGTCACCATAGTAACTGAGGCACAAATTAACAAAATAACCTAATTCTCATTCAAACACCTCAGTACCTCTGAAGTTCTGGGTTTAAGTGTTTCCCAAGTAAATGTAAAGTCACTGTACAGGCCATTTCTGAGTTGCAAGAACTAATCCTTTCTTCATCTTTTTTTTTCCCTTCATGAACAAGAAAGTTCTGGGTAGGGGTGTGCTGATATTTTGTAGTCCGGCCATCATTCATACTGTGGAAATACATTGAAGAGGTGGATCAAAAATATTATGCTGTAAATGGTCAGTTTCTGAGCTTCTGGACATGTGAATCAGAGTACTTCATCACTGCCTTGGATCCATTTTTTGTAGTTGTCTGCTTTTGACATGGAAGTGTTTTGTCTTTATCTCCTTTCACCCTGTATTTAGAACTTTTTTTTCCAGAGGTACAGTTTAATATAAAGAGTCAGCAGTAAATATGTGATCACTGATATAGTTAACTTTATTTGCAGTTGATATACATCAAGATTAGGTTCAAGGCTTTGTTTCAGAGCAGGAATTGGAGTAAGAACCATCAGAGGGCTCTCAGCATTGGGAAGATGTCTGCCAAGTAGTGCACCCTACCAAGGATGCATGCAACTATACTCTTCACAGGCTATATGGGCTCTAATGTATTCATTCTTTAACCGTAAATAACAGTGATTGAGTCTTGATGCGTCAGACATTGTGGGTTCAGTCAACACATATGAGTCAAACTTCTGAAAGAAGAGGGTAGAAGGTTGCTAGCCATCTGGGAATGTTTGGGACTGGGACACCTTGTCACAACTGCTTTGATTTGATCCTGAGCAGAGCACAGGAACAGGCTTGCTTAAAGCCAGTATAGAGATGTGCCCAGTACACAGGAGCTGCACAGGCTCATCTACACAACTGCTGTCCTACTGCTTCTCAAACCTACTTTAGTTTCAGGCAATACCATCCCAAAGTAAAAATGCAAAGAGTAGATAAGTAATGGAAAAGTTAGTAAGTAATGAGCATATGTCTGTGCTTGAGTCCTTCACCTCAGAATAAGCCTAACTATTGCTGGATAGTATAAGAAATGCGGGGCTATGCTTTAGAAACTACGCTTAGTTACTTGCTTGTTATAATGAAAAATACCAGGCAACATGCAAATAAGCCAAAGCTAATCAATTTTGATAGCAAATCCATTTTGTAAATGGGTCATAGACAGTTTCTAGTTCTCAAAAGTCCATCCTCTGGCATTAACAGGGAAAAGAGATTGACTAGGGTCACAGTGTCTGGACTACATGACATAGTGCTTTCGGAAAAAAAAATTGCTATAATTTTTTAACTGATTGCAAAAACATTGCCAAAAAAACTCATTCTGCCACAGCTGGAGAGGTTACATGAATACACAAATTTAAGGCCAAAGCTGATTAAGAAAAAATTCCTTTAATGAAAAGTTAAAGAACTGGGAGTGATGATATATTATTAAAAAAAAAAAAAGAAAGTCTCTCTTATGGAAGTTTTTTAACACCTTAAGGAATATGTAATTTCTTATCTGAGGTTACTTGAAAGGTTAAGCACAGTAAAATCTTGAGTATTGAACAATCAGAGCATCTAAGTGTGGTTTTTTTCCTTTTCATTTATTTTATTTTTTTTCTGAAACAGCCTTTGCAACTTTATACTCGTTATACTTCTGGAAAACAGCCAGATGTCATACTCTGCTTTCCAAGAATCAGAAAACAAAGTGAAGTAACTGTTGACCAGTTACCAGCTAATATCCCTATAGTAGGTAGGCAGGCCTCTTGCCAGTGATGTTTGCTGGCATTAGCAGAATTAATTAGACACTGGTAGCACTGAAGAACTAATCTCTCAGAACTTGTAGAAAGGTTATAGATTAGGACTCACTGAGTATGACTGGGAAGAGGGATGATGCTGCTCCAAAGATACTGAAGTGGAGATAAGCTTCAGTAGATACTAATATGATTCTTATTTATTAAGCTGGATAAGAATAGCTGTGTACGATATGCACAAGGCATTTCGATGCCTTTGACACTTAATGGAGGGAACTGGATGTATCCAGGATGAGATGTCTCAGCCTGAGGTAGACTTCTACCTTAGGTCAGGTGGGCTATTTTATGTAGAGCATGTGGCTTTTGAGTGTCTCTAAAGGGTGATGCTCTCTGTTGTCCACAGTGTTGCTGCCTTCAGGTGACATGAATTTGTATATATCTCCCTGTAATTTATTCAAATAGCTTGTGAATAGGGTACTGCACATACTACTGGTAGAAATTATACCTCTGTCTGGTACTGTGCTGTCTTGAGTGTTCACTGTTGAAGTCAGTGCATTCTTTGTTTCTGCTAAATAAAAACCTTATGGTCTGCAATAGGTAATTGAAGTTTGGAAAGGGAAAATGCAGTGACCTTAGTTTTTTGGTCTATCATATGAAGAAAATACTGCGATGGAAACATCCAATGCTGAAGTTGCCTAGACCACAGCTGAGGCAATATGCTAGTCTATGTATAAAATCTTCCTATGTTTGTTTTTGATTTTGCTTCCTTGTGGTAACTGCTAAGATTTGCTGCAAAAAAAATACTTTTAATTCTAATGCAAGAATTATTTACAAACTGATTAAGATTAATTTGCAGTTTTCTATTTGGCACTTAGTTTGTGCAAAAACTGCTTTGGAATGGTTTGTTCATGAGCTGTTTGTTGATCATATGTAGTCCTTAAATGGTTGCCTAAAATATGGCTTATTTTTTTCATTTCCTTCCTGGTTGACTTGAATGCCAGGTGTTGAATTTTCATTTGAGGGATCTGTGATATAAATTTGCAGAGTCATTTCTGTCCTAATTAATGAAAATACCAGAATTCACAAGTGTTTTACAAATATTTGGCAGTTGTTCAAGCACTGGAATAAACAGAGCTGGCTGGTCTTACTCACAAAAAAATATCCACAAAGTGGTTTTAAAACCATGTAGCTATTGATTGTTCCTCTCTACACAGAAAAATAACTATTTAATTTCAAAGGAAACAGTTACCCAGGGGTTTCTGCCACAACTAGAAAGTTATAAGAGTTATATTCTCTGTCAGCAAGAGGATTATATTTGTGAGTTAGAACAAACTGTACCAACAAGTAGCCTGCAGTGTCAGATTTTATGGTTTTCATGATTCCTTCCGACTGTTTTCACTCTTCTGGTTATATGCGGCGCCAAAATACCGCTGTGAATTTTAGTTTGCTCTGTCAGTATGCCTGCTGTGACACTGAATGTTTTCTGGATGTGTACTTTGTAATGAGGGTCAACACCTTTTGGTCAGGGTGTGTGCTTCTTATAGTCTTTGTTCATCAAAGCGTCTTTTCCTGAAAGAAGACATTTTGTAGCCATCAAAGAGTTTCTGCTCTTCTAAAGATGATGTGTCAAGGAAACTCCAGACATTCTGCTGTGCTGCCAGCTTTTCAGAATCAGAGAGGGGATTTATTTGGTAAAGATCAACTACTACCCTTTGTAAGTAAACAGGTATTTCCAGTCTGTCTCCGGTGAATTGGGCAATGACTAGCAAAATAAATGTAATGTACTATAATGCTTCAATTCAGATGGCTGAGCATGAATGCCTAAAGCAAGTAATGTTTTCAAATAGAAAGGAAGAGATTTTTCCATCACGTATCCTTGCCAAGTGGAGCTTAAGAGGTGCATTCCAGCTAATCTTTTATATCAGGGTGCTGATTTCAGTGTTGCCATAAGCAGCAGTTGTATAAATAGGTGAGATCCTAATCACTCTGATGCAAGCAGAAATGGGAAGAAGCTGGGTTCAGAATGTCTGCTTTTTGAGTAAAACAGTCAGAAAACAAGTATATGTGGATATAACCAATGAGGATAAATAGAGCAGAGGCTACCTATCTCACAGTTAGCATGTGCTCTGAAAGGTTTAAATTTGTGTATGGTCAGTATGAGAAAGAAAATTGAAACAGAAAAGGCGACTGAGTAAACTCGGAGAGAGAACTATAAATTATTATTTATCCCAGTGCTCTTTCTTATGCAGCTATTAATCCATGGGCAAATCTTTCAACTTGATGGACCTCTGCTGGGTTAGCTACACAGGTCAAAGAGATGATACAGCATAGATTTCTGTTGAAAATTTTGCTTTAAGAGAAAAACCCCAAACCTTTACAAGGTTTTTTTCATTAAATTAATGCTTTGCTGGAAGAGGGCAGACTTGATAGATTTTTTTTTTTCACCTGCTTAAATACATTTGATTCTTAAAAATATTCACAGATTTCAGTTTGCTTTTGTTTGGATTGGCAGTTAAAAATGAAAATTTAGCTTGATGCTGTGACATACTGATTGAATAGGCCTTGTCTTTACAAAACAAGATATAAGATATTTCCTACCCAGAAGGCTTGTCTTTTTAGTGTGTTAAACTAGAGCATTCCCCTTATGGATGTAGCTGTAACTAGTTAAGCTAAGCTGTCACTTCTGTCAGTGAGAGAAGTTAAGGAAAATCAGTTTGTGTGTTAAGCAGTATGTGCTTCTTTACAATACCATTCTGTGTCGGCTTGAATGAGGATACCCACATCTTCTGTTCTTTTTCCTGCATATGCACAGAGGGAAAAACATGTTCAGAAGAACTACTGCTGCACATTAAGTTAAGCCTGAAAGCAGGATTCAGATCCTTGTGTGTGTGTCAACCACAGCAGTTTGAGAGACCTTAAGATCCCTCACCAAAATTGATGGAAGTTTTTAAATTTACTGCATCAATAGCTGGGCCTGACCTCAGAGTAATAAATGACGAAGGTTAAAATGCTCTTACCCAGAAATGTAACTGCAGCCACAGTATATATTCTCCTCTTTTACTTTTGTGTGGAAAGAATTAAAACACCAGTTATGAAAAATATTATCCTCTAACTTGAAAACCAGCCAAAAAAAAAAAAAAAAAGACAAACAAAACCTAAATCAAAATCAAACATTTCGATTGACTCAGGTTTTTTTTATTATTATTATTATAAGTCAAAACCTATTCCTTAAACAATATAACATGTTTTCATAATTTTTGTAGAGCAGAAAACTGTGTGATGAAATTTTTGAGGCCCAAGATATGCACCTCTCAATACTGGATTTGTGCTCCTGAGTAACAGGACAATGGAAAAATATTATAATAAGAAATAATTTTTATATGTAAATATACAGCTTAAAAGTAGCCTTTATAGAGTGCTGCCTAAACTTGTACTGTCAAATGGATAAGTATGCTTCTGTCTTCAAATCTGAATCTCTTGTTACAATGGCAGTACTTGAACTTTTAAAAGGAGTCTTTTTTTAGCCAGGTGGGCTACTGGCTAGAAAATCACTGTAGTTGCGAAAGTTCTTATACAATCTAAATAAAAACATGAATATAAGTATAAAACATGAAAATCAGAAACTCTGTGGCCATATTTTGATCTTGCCAACTAGAAATTGAAATGTTTGCATCAGTTGGAATGAAAGTGTGAAAGAACCCAAGCCTAGCAATAGAATTTCTTGTTCAGCTTTTATAGGTGATTTTGAAGAAAGTGGAGAAACTGATATAAAGCATATTTTAGAAGTACTTAAAGATTAGAATCATGGAAGAAAAGCCATGTAAATCAACTGAATTTTAGGTGGCTGTAATGGAAATGGTATAACATGGACATCTGTACATTTGTGGGAGTGGTACTACTGATCTGCTACTGAGAACCACAAATGAATAACTGGTGCTGAGGAGGAACATGGGGTTTCTTGAATGAGGTAATAGCAGCCAGACAGCAGCTTTGGAGGATATTCCTTTCGTCTAACTTCGGGTGACACTGTGCACCTAAGGTAGCTTAATAAATCAGTAGCCTTTACCTTCCACAGAGCTGCCAGTAGCAATGTGGAGTGTCTAGTTCTAATTAAACTTTTAATTCAGGTTTTTGAGTTAGTTGAGTTAGATAATAGGACTACATCCTCAAAATATAAGGCTTGATTATACATAAGTTTAAATATAAACCCCGTTATTAATTATGTGTGCATTAAGTGTATAAAATGAGACAGCAAGCTTGGTTGAAATTTAGTTGGATTTCCTTAGTAATGTTTACCTTAGTTTTGACTCAGCTGCAGTCATGAAGATACAAAACTTGCATGGCAACATTTTAAAAGGATTAAACAGCGGCTAATGGAGAAGTCAGGATACAAGCCAGGATTGGTCCCAGGATACAAGCTAACACATTGGTCCCAGGAACCAGCTAACAGAGGGGTCTCAGAATGCAAGTGTGCCCAGGGAAATGTGGTTGATTGCGGGCATTTTCAGTGGCTTCTCCCTGGACAGGCTTCTTGGCTGTACATTATTGACCTCCTTGTGTTGTGATCTGTGTGCTCTTGGGGAGCACTTGAGAGGTGGAGAAGAGGTGGCCAGTCATGATAGGTCTTTGGTTAATGCAATGATGGAGCATTCAGCTTCCTCCCCCATCTTACCAATCTGAATACAAGGAGATGGGTCGAGTTTCTCAGCCTTTGTGCCGTCTTCCCTATGATGGCGCATATCAGTATGTTTAATGAAACAATTATCTTTTCAATCTTTTGTTCCAAAGAATGCTTTCAAAAGTGGGAATTTGTAATACTATAAAATACCTTTGCTGTTTGCAGCTCTGAGCTATAATAGATCAACCTATCAGTTTTTCACTGCAAGTCTTTAGTCCTGCTGCCAAGAACAACCTTATATATGGCTATAAATCTTACAGGAGTGCAATAAAGGTGAACTGCATTTCACTGTAATGGGGTATGTGTTACACGCAGACAGAGAGCATTAGGAACTGTAATAGCCAGTGCTTCCCAGTATTCATGTCAAAACAGAGGCTGTAGTACTGTGGACTGCAGAAGTCATTGAGATGTATTGCAGGTTTCTAGCCCTGAGTACTCTGATTTTATCATAACACTACTACTCTGTTTCAGGATTTTGTGGTATTCGTTTTATAAACCTTATTCTGAGGTGCTTGCAGCTCTTCTGCTCTGCACATCAGAAGTCATTCTTTAGAAGAAAATTTCCTTATCTCAATTGCTATTGACTTATTTATTTATTTTCCTTTTTTAGCATTAGAAATAGTTCAATCAAAATGTAAGTATGACTTTGAAAATCCTAACTCTTTTTCAAGTACTGGAGTCATAGCAATTTTATGATGTATTAGAGACCCAAAATGCAAATAGGTACCTAATGAGATTCACAAAGGAACCTGTTTCTTATTGAAGTTAGAAATGTAACTTCATAGTTTCTCTAACTTTAAGAACTTGAATGTCTTTTACAAAAAATGGTTCTAATTCATTTGGGAACTTTTGAAAATCTTACCCAGAAGCTTTATTTTTTTCATGTGAAAATCAATACCTGATACTGAACTGAATAGGTAAATGTATCAGTGTCATGGTTTTTTTTTCCAGAATTTTTCAGCTGCTTCCAAATTTGCATGATTTAAAACTAAATACAGTTGAAATACTACCGATGTGCATGAACTTTGTTCCTTTACTATTTGGGAGCTTAAAGAACCCACAATGGTAGTTTTTATTGTATAAAGTTGGGGAAATATTTAAAAATGTACTCACTGGTTCTGGTATTCATGGTTGGGCAACAGCATCCCATTATTAAATCCTGATCCACCATTCCTGCATTCCAGCTATTGTCATTTTATGATGTCTTTTGGTCAAATTAAGTGCTGTGGTGAGTACAATTCCAATTGAGAACTGCAGGTTATTCCTGAGCAAAATTTGGCATTTTGCCTAGATATGTCCCACCTCCCACTCAGCTTGTGGGGAGGAGGGTAAAGAAAGCATGGAGTAGAAGAAAAGCAGACTTGATAAGTCTTCAGTGTGCTTTTTGTTGCTGCTCTTGTCAGCTTGCTCATATGAAAAGATATTAAGAATTTGCTCCTGTCACCTACGTTATTACTCAAAAGGTGTTCTCTGTGTGCTCATACATTTGAATACATAACTTGGCCTACTGTTCACTGGGGTTGAATACTTAATTATTGTTTTTTCTTGGAATTGCACATTGTTATAATTTGCGTTTATATCAGTGTAATGATTCCAAAACCTATCCAATATGACTGTAGTGCATACAAAAATAAGCCACATCATAAGATAATGCATACAAAATTATGTCCGTAGCCACAAAGACCCAGCCCCCTTACTAATCCACTTTCCACAGTTTCTTTCCCCTAGAAACAAGAGTCCAATGCTCTCTTATTCTCTCCTTGAAAAAGTTAGGACTCTTGCTTTCCTTGCTTTTCACCTTTTCTGTATCTAGGTGAATGCAAGAAAAGGAGAATAACGGCAGAAAGCTGTAAGAACTGAAATTCATGGCATGGCTCTGAGTAGTAGCCCTTAACTTCAGCAGAGGCTGCTGTCTAGATTTGAGTGTTTCCGATTTCTTCAGTGAAGTGCCCTGTAGGGCATGTGTGTGCTTCAAGGTGTAGTATGGGGAGTAGTAGCGAAGGCTATGTAGCTTGTTGCAGGGGAAGGAGTAGTACATATGATTCAACAACTAGACAGAGCAGGTCACCATGATGAATGAGGCAGGCTGACAATTCAATACACAATACGGAAACCTCACTGTTTGTCCCCATCTTCCTTCTTATCATGATTTATAAAGTCTAATGTAGAAGTTTGGTTTCTCTGAGCACAGCCTTTGAGAATTATATCCAGAGGTGCTAATGCTTGCAGCATCTGTTCCCTGGCAGATCTATTTCAGAAAGACCCTTATGAACTCTTTCAAATGGTTTCTCAGAATGTTTAAAGCTTAAAACCATGACCTGCTGATGTCTTTCATAAAGGCTGAAATTTTTTCTTCATTTCCAAAAGACATAAGATGCGTACCAATTACACCAGACTTTTAAAAATTAAGTTCTGTAGAAAGTCAATATTCATTTGAGCCTATGAATTAATCTGTTGCATTCTGTACTTCCCAGTAAAATAAGACTCCTTCAGCTGAGAAAAGTATTAACAGTATCATTTCAGTGGGCCTGTTTAGTCCTAATAATCACAGTCACTGCACTTTTCCAGTGTTTAATCTTTCACTGCTGCACCCAGCTTTACCACTCTATGCCTGCAGCATTTGTGTTTCAGACTGGATACATAAAACTTCCAGGCGTTTGTCTCTGCTGCCTTATGGCTCTGGAAATTTTAGCTTGAATTTCTCATGTAGTCTTTTGTATAATTTACATTTAAATTCAACTGTGTCTTCAGATTTTGCCTGCTCCAGTAAGGGAATCTCCTGTTACATAAAAAAATGCTATCTTTTAATGATACACGTTGGGAACCAGAGTTTATAGACTCTCCAAATGCTGGTCTGTACCTTGGAGTTAGGCAGATTAGTGTCAGCTGCTTGGGAAGCGCTGATACATTACGTTGCTCACA
Source organism: Forpus xanthops (assembly GCA_032466535.1). NCBI lineage: Eukaryota > Metazoa > Chordata > Aves > Psittaciformes > Psittacidae > Forpus > Forpus xanthops. Next base: position 3,971 of record JASSUY010040204.1, on the reverse strand, counting down.
GAAGCACCATGCAGCAGGAGAGATGCACTGAGAAACCCTGTTACCTCTTACCTTCCTTTAAAGATGCACAACATTGCTAAGCCATGACTTTTATGCTCTGGTTCAGTTCTTTTTTGCTCTGCCCCATGCACTGAAGCTGGTGTCCCTCAGCTGGTTGTAACATTTCCTGTTAATGTTAGTAGGAGTTTTCTAAAAGTTAATTCAGAGGAGGTTCATCAGATGGAAAAGATAAGAAAGGTGACTGAATTAAAGCTGCTCCTCAGCCTCTGAGAAGACCCATTTTGCAGGCTGCAAAACTGTTATGAGCAAGCTAGCACTGGTATCAAAAGGTGCTTTAGATGGGGCTCGCAAAAGGTAGTTTGAAGCCAATGAGGTGCTGTCCAGGCACCAATGAGTGTGTAGGACAAACTGGCTTGCTTAAGTCTGGCATATTGGAAGACATTAAGTTGCTTCTGGTTTAAGCAATTATTATGGACTACAGAGATTACAGCCTTATGTGCATAATGCACAGCATATGTTGCTTTTTGCTATCTTCTGCTTCTAACGTTAATAGTATAAGCAAGGAGCAAAACTGTATGCTAAGGTTTTCCCACTAAATCCTGTGGCCCTTGATTGGGATGCCCAGTATTTAAGTAGATTATTTTGTTTTAACTGAAAGATACTCTGTCTGCTGCAAATCCTTTGTAAACTAAAACTCCTAATAGTTCGTAAATAAAACTGGGTTCTCTCAAGGACAATGTAATTTTAATCGTAGGCAGGCTTGATCCTGATCCCACTGAGGGACCAGACTGACCACTCTATTCAGAGCCAGGAAGAGCTGGCTTCTATCCCTAAAAACACATCCATGTTCACTGCACTGGAAAGAGTCTGCTGTGAGCAAAATTATTTGAGCTACACTTATTGAATTTTATTGTTCTATTTACCAAAACATGTCTACTTTTATTCATATCAGGTGTCAGAGTAGAAGAATATATGCTGGGGAAAAAAAAATATATAAACCACCCAGCAATAATATAGAAAAATCAGAAAAAAATAACTGGTTTGTGTTTTTGTTTTTTTTTTTCAATTTTTCAGAATATTACAACACTTTCACACTACTCCTGAAGAGTACACCGTCATTTTCACATCTGGATGCACAACTGCACTTAAACTGGTAGCAGAAGCATTCCCTTGGATACCTGAAGGCACAAAGCAGCCCAGCAGTCGATTTTGTTACCTGACTGACAGCCACACATCTGTAGTCGGTATTAGGGGGATAACAGGCTCAATGAATGTCTTGTCTGTTCCAGTAAAACCAAAGGAAATCTTGTTATCAGAAAAGAACAGGTTATCAGCTGAAGAACAGAACTGCACAACACCTCATCTTTTTTCTTATCCAGCTCAGAGCAACTTTTCTGGTACCAAATATCCCCTTTCATGGATACAGGATATAAAATCTGGAAAACTTTGCCCCATCAAAATACCAGGGAAGTGGTTTGTTCTACTAGATGCAGCTTCATACGTGAGCAGTTCTCCATTAGACTTGGGAGTTCACCAAGCTGACTTTATCCCCATCTCATTCTATAAAATCTTTGGATTCCCGACTGGTTTAGGAGCACTACTGGTAAACAACCGGATTGCCCCCCTCTTGAGGAAAACTTACTTCGGAGGTGGAACTGCAGCTGCCTACCTTGCAGGAGAGGATTTTTATTTCCCAAGGAAATCTATAGCTGAAAGGTAAGGTTTTGTTTAATAAAAGGGGAGGCGGATTTGCTAATACACTTTGTATCAGATAAGCATCTTAGGGTTGGTGCATGCACTAGGCTGTGACAGCTGTACATCTTTTTTGGAGTAGTTGCACAGATGTGCCACATCTGTTTTCTTTTAGTATTTTTTGTTTTCCTATCTAAAGAACATAATCTGAAATATCTACCTTCCTTCCCCGATCTAGTCAAAACTAGTAAAAATATGAGGCTTCAGTCAGTGAATTAAAAGGTCAGTACATGCATTTTTAAATTTATATTTAAGATACCTCAGTGGAACCCTGATTTGGTTTTGAAGCTCTGCACCTGGAGCAGCCAGGCTGAGGTTGATCACAGAGTATATTGACCCTCAGTGAAACTGGACAGTAAGATCCATGTATTTCACTGGAAAGATGGCATCTTTTACTCTCAAGAGTAAGATAAATAACCTAAGACAAATATTTGTGGCTCTCTTATTAACCTGACTGAGGTTCTGGAGAAGCTCCTACAGGAAATAGAGGACACCTAAAGGAGATAAAGCATACACACATAGGGAAATGCACGGCATTGGATATGTTCTCTCCTGGTCCCTCTGCCTTTCCCCATCATGCCAGCTACAGCTCACATAAATGCAGTAAATGGTCTTCCTTCCTGTCTTTTATATATCTGCGTAAAGGAAATGCTTGAGATCGGCCTTAAATATTAAATTACAGTGCTTGGGAGAGGCTAGAGGTGAAAAGGGGAATTGATAAAAAAAGCCATTCATGCCTTGCATTTTTTATGGTTGTATATTCAGCAGCACAATATTCTACATCTAATAGGATAAAAATGTCTGCCCTTTCACTGTACATATAGCAATGCATAATGATGCTTCACGTGTGTACACCTCTTCTAGGTGTGTGTTTTGAGTGTTTCTGTGGGGTTTTGATTCAGGACTGGTAAATGCAGAGGCTGGCCGCATTATCATGGCTCTCTTGCCACACAAGGCCAACATTATTTCTGAAATGGAAATTGGTACAATTAATCTTTCAATTTAGAAATAAAAACATCAGGGAAACCTTTGCATTATGACCTCCGCTTCTAGTTTTTCAAACTAAAAAGGCTTTGAAGTGCAGTATTCACTGCAAGTCAGGATGAAAGGACACAAAAGTCATGAGAACCTAGAGTGCTCTTGCATGACCTGCAAACCAAGGAGAAGACCTTGGCAGGCTCTAATTTCACAGTAGCTTTTCTAGAGATAATTGGCATATGAGCCCTGAGATTGCATAGCAGATAAAAATAGCTAAAACACAGCTTAGGTCTCAATTCTGCTTTTATATATTTTTTTTTTTTTTTTTAAGAGGGGAAGAGTATGTGGGAACCTGGAAGGGACCTCCATGTCTGGTATCTTTCTCTGGAGTTTTTAGATGTTGACTTAATTACATGCCTTTCAAGTATCTGAGGTACCCACTGATTTCAAGGGCCTTTTTTACTGGATCAGAAGGGCCTGCTTTAACCATTTTATACTAGAGTCATAAACAAAGGAATTTGTCCAATCTGATTTCTCAGTCAAGCTCAGTACAGACTGTCTAATCTTCATATGAGGGAACCTAACTAAAATAGTCAAATCTGACAGCTGCATACCGAGACATGGGGCACTGGTTCTTGTTACACGCTAAAGTGTCGGGCAGAGAGTTTGAGTCATTGTACATACATATACATTTACATTTGTCCATACCTTTGTTTACTATCTGTAAAACTAATATTTAAAAGTTCATGTTTAGAGTATTATTGATGCTGTCTGTAATCGCTAGTGAACTGTGGATACTTAAATCCTAACTGTAGATGCATGAAGTTTACAAAGATAGATCAGGAATGAGGATTGCCACTTTCTTGACAAAAAATAAAAGCAGCAGCTTTGAAATTTTCCATCAATTGCCTCCAAACTATGTCATCCAAATTTGTTATTTTTATTTTCTAATGTCACAGGGTTTTTCTTTTTTATGTTTTAAAGTGTTTTCCTGAGAATAAAATACAGAGAGGAGCAGTTAGGAACAGTGTCATGGGTTCAGCAGCAGAAGGTTGGGAGGAGTGAGTGGGCAGGCAGATTGATTTACGCTTGAAACCGCGACAGTTCTTTTGGCGCCCAACGTGGGGCACGAAAGGTTGAGATAACAACAGGATTAATAGCCATTCATTACAATGCTGATTTATTTGCTCTCAGAGTTGTGGCTCTGGTTCTCGCAGACTCGGCGTACGTTACTGTATTTA